>CM077102.1:33218886-33256415 GCA_039619505.1 Cimex hemipterus
ATCTACGAAATTAAATTAAACAATTAAAACTAACCCTATAGTAAAATGGCCAACGATTTAGCATAAATTAGAGTGAAGAATTTATAATAATCAAACAATATGTCTATTAAGTCAGCCGATATAAATTTCCGAATTAGCCAAGCAATAAAAATATTTAATCTAATCTAACCAATCGCGTGTTATTCGCACATTATTTATACATTTGACCTACAAATCGTGCACATAAACATTTTTTTCAATTTATGCAAATCAATTGGATTGAAAAATTGAAAAAAAGATGAACTGACAAGATAAATACAAGTTGTTATCAATAGAATTCTTTTTCGGATGAAATAGTATTTACTGATAATGTTTGATCTAACCATAAAAAAAACGAAAAAACAATTGAAACGTAAAAATTGTATATTGACCTAGAATTGAATGGATAAGCTTTGATTTCTAAACCGGGAGATAGAAATGATTTATAAAAGGCGCAACGATTGAATTTCAATTTTATCTCTTACTAGCTTTTTTTAAATTATTTGATTGCAATTGCAATTGTTTATTTATTATCGGGTATACAAAAAATAATTTGTATTCATATGCTCCAGTGACCCAACTTTTCTTTTATTTAGGTGAATAATTTAATTAATTTAAAAAAAACTGTGGCATTAAAGTAAGTTGAAAACGTAAATCTAGGTAAATTTATTTATTTATCGTAAATAAATAAAATAATTAGAATAGGTATTGGATGGAAAAAAGTTATTTAAAAATGTATTAAATATTTATGTGTTCACAATTTGGAAATGACCCTCGGTTTCAAATATTCGGAAAATAAAATCTGAAATCCTCAGCAAACATGGCATTTTATAACCGCAGGATTTTTCTTTTTTTAAATATAAATTTACAATATTGATTGAAGGTTAGATCAACTAATTTTATTATCCAACCTTCTGTTGTAAAATTTTATTAATTTTTACGTTTCCTTTGTATCGTTCAAATATTCTGTCATCTTAATAAGGGTCAATAGGCATTACGATTTGATTTCTTCCCGAAGGGTGCCATTTATCTCCAACGTTAAAAAGCTTTTCCATCGTCATTTCCCTAGACAGAGCTTATATTACAAAAGCCCAAGCAAACGCAGCCAAGTGGACGCTTGACCTTTCATGTTAAAAGGGAGAAAAGCTTGTCTGATATCACCCGATCGTTAAATTCGCCCTTGGTCAAACTTATTATATTTGACTTAGTAGGAACAAAGAGATCAGTATTCTCTTATTATAAAAACGTGAATTTCGATTTTTTATTTCTACGGCCGAACGTTCCTCCATGTGGTACCTAAATTTTTCCTTCATACAAGTATTATTACTAGTATGTACAATTATTATGATTATTGTACAACCTGTTAATAAAACATTACTTATTATTACAATAAAATAAACAACTGTTTTTAATACTAAAATAATTTTAGGAGCAAAGATTTTGGTTCTAATGTATTTTATTTCCTTACAAAGTGTTTTTCAATTTGACCTAAAAATAAATTTGAATGTTTGGTGATTATTGACCGTTAATCGATAATTATTCAGAAATCGTGAGATGCGGTCTAGTGTGATGTAGGTTTCAGAAAAAGATTTTCTTTATCGTGCCAACGTTTCGATCTTTATTGAGATCATCTTCAGAGCTCAATGTATTTGTTTTCCGTGTAGATGTGCCATTCTTCTCTTGAGTGGCACTTTCAATACGACAGGCAAGAACGGCACATCTACACAGAAAGCAAACACTTTGAGCGCTGAAGATGATATCGATATGATCGATACGTTGGCAAAATGTTTTTCTGAAACCATCGCACCAGACCGCATCTCACGATTTCTGAATAATCTTCGTCCAACGGTCACTAATCACCACATATTTATATTCAAACGTTCATTCAAACTACCCAAGAGAACTCGTTAGTTTCAGGGATTCATTGTTAGTAATATTTAGTTGCGAATTCACTCAGAATTATTACATTTCTATCATCATTATTGACTTATTCTACCTTGTATTACTACAGTAACTTTTGTAAGTTTTAATCAGTAGAACATTAGGGCTACGTTTTCCAGTATTGTATTTTAGTAATATTAAATTGAATTCCTGAATTGTGAAATGTTAAATTGTTTTCGTGCAGCTATCTGATTACCATACACCATAAATTATTACTTGAATAATTATATCCTTTTTCAGCTCAACTTTTATGCAAAAAGTAACTGTTTAAAAAAATCCCCTCATTTTGTCGACTGTTTTCTTTTTGATATCCGACATTTTTAAAACCACGAAATGATGTCTAGTTTTAATAAGAAAGGTAGAGGCGACAATTTGTAGCCGTCTGCCGGTGAGGAAATTGGTGTTTTCGCCGTCGTCCCACCCAGACCTGGGAAACGTGTGTAAAGTGAAGTGGGGGTTGATGTTTTGAGTAGTGAGTACTTCATTTAGGGAGGATGAGGGTGGGACACCATTGTACTGACGTTGGTGAACTGCGACAAGCTTTTATAAAAGACGTCATACGCACGCCCTCGGCTACCATTTGGAACGGTATTAACGCACGTAGGCCCAGCCATCTTACAGACTTTTGCCTCTTTAAAAAACTTTTGGCCTGGGGTGAAAGTAAACATCTATATGAATAATAATCCCGCCCCTTATTTAAATTATGTTTGCCTTTCGACGTTATGTAAACAAATATAATTGAATACTCCTGAGTAACGAACACTTTTAAAAGAGAAGCCACTCTTTGAATTTTTATTTCTCAATGTCGATTTTATAAATCCATCTTTTAACTTTAACACAATTACCATTCCCTTTGATCCATCCTTTTACATCTAATAATGACTTTCACAAACGCCTTTTATGTATAATTCATGGTAATTATTTCGAATGATCATCCACCGTCTACAACGTCAGAAACAATATGTCCGGAGTTAGTATTTTTAACATTATTGAATTAAATTAAATTTTGGTAGCATATAGTTTGTATTATTGTAGTAATAAAATATTTTAACTTAAGGAATTAGATCTTTTATTACATTGAAACCATAAATTTGCATGCCGTAATGTCTCGTTAAATTCGCGAGTTTTCATGGTCCGCTTGACCAATTAATATCTTTCAATTAATTAAGGTTTTCAGTTGAGATAAAAAAGTCAGTGTCACGGGCGGGATTCGAACCCACGACCTTCGGCTAGATACGACGCTACACTCCACTAGGACACCAAACTTCCATCTCAACTCCATCTTTGGATCACGATAGCTCAAGTGGTAGAGCAGCAGCGTATTTAGCCGAAGATCGTAGGTTCGAATCCATCTCGTGACTCTGACATTTTTGTCTCAACTAAAATCCTTAATTAATGTCTCATTGAAGTTTCAGCATAACATTTTACATTCTGCCTTCTACGCCTATATAAACTGTGAAACTAAATACTAAAGCCTACTAAGATAGACAAACAATCTGAAAAAAAGGAAGGAAAATAGCAAAAATAACAACCCTTATAATAAAAACCTAATATCGACTTAAATTTAGTCGTCAAAATTTCACTCTGTATAAGGTAAAAGTTTAATAAAAAGTTCAAAATTACAAATGAAGTTGATATGTGATAAAATGTAACTTAGAATCATTAGATAAACCTACTAATAAAATTGTTCTAGTCAATGTTTTCCATTTAAGTAATCTATAAACTCACTCCATTCCAAATTATACGCTTATTATATAGCAATATTTTTCCATAGTATTTTATTTTTTATTTATTTACTTTTTTTTAACGAGGGTTCGCAACAGCGGAGGTCATACAAACCCTCAGGGTGCCGGTGATTTTGAAAAAAGCCCATTTGTAAGTATGTCGTGTTTGAATGCAGGACCGCTGGATTCGAACCCGCGACCTTTACCTTACAATGATGAGCGCCGTGTCAAAGACGGAACCTTGCGGCCACCGACGCCCCTCCATAGTATTTTAATGTGGTACATATACACAATGTGATAAAAAGTTTCATTTTCCTGCACTTATCTCTCTCTCCTTTTCTAGTAACATTTCTCTTCGTATTATCGTGATTATTGACATACTCTAGGTGGATTATCACTTATGTAAGCGTTTTTGTTCGAGATCAGCAGATTTACATAACAATTGGAAACTCGAGTTTTCTCCTTTTTAAATGAGGTGTTATTTAAAATTCTGATTTAATTTTTCTGAAAAATATATTTTTTTATTCTATTTTCATTATTTGGTTTAAAAATTTTATTGTACTTTAAGATAAAAATTTTAATTAACGATATAATGACAGAGAGTTTGGTAATTTCTTGTCGAAAGGAAAAATTCGTAACTTCATCATTGGGCTCGATCAAAGGAAAAAATGTTCAATGGAAAAGTGTCGAATCCCGGAGAACGAGGCCTGGCGGTTAGAAGCCGAGGATACGCCTATATTTGGAAGGGCGTTAATTAAGTGCCCATGTCCAAAAACGAGTTGTCAAAATCAGCCTGGACGGCTTCCCTCGGCCCGGAACGAATTGAAAACATTCAAGCTTGCAGAATCAATGAAGATCGCGTGTAAAGCCGTTGACGATTTTCGAAAAACGAACTGACTTTCCTTATGAATTTTATTACGCCATCCTTTTACGATTTCCTTTCATGGAAACCCGTCAAAATTGTTCTATAGAAGTTGAAGACTGGCTTCTTTTTCCAGGCGATTATTACATCAAAAATGAGGACAAAGAAATAACATAATTTTTAGTATATTTTTTTTTAAGTGTTAGTTATAGTACATGTAAGTATACTATACAAATATGTACACATGACTAATGTATAATAAAGGACAGCCGAATTACTAATCAGCACTGCACCGGTAGAACACATGCTTTGAGCAGCCAGCCATTGCTTTCACTTATGTTTATAGGTGGAGAGTTCTCGAGCAGTACGATTAGGGTGGTTCGAAAGGTTGGCGTGGAAGGTTTGGAAGTTGGACCGAATCAGTTCCTTGTCAAAAGGAATATTGCTGTCTGTGGATATTGAAGTTAGTGACATTGACAGGTCCTACGATACGAATTTCGCTAATCTTAGGATTGTTTATTTTTGATACCGTCATTGGGGGCTTTCAAAAAGATATCTAGGTTTTTACATCTCAAAACAACGTTTAAACTGTCTAAAATCCATAAAGAAAGTTTCGAGGCCGAAGCCACACACTATCCCTCTAAACCACATTCCCTTCATCGAAAAAGTCGCATTCATTATCCAATTTCTGACCTCACTGAGCAGTGATAACTAACCTCTAAACTGGACTGATTCGTCACCAACTGACCGGTGTCAACATAACTAAACCTGTCTTAATTAGAGGTAGTCTCAACTATTGGTTGCCCAGTGACTATACTGTAAGAATACTGTAGCAACGGCGTGTTGCAAACTTTGCCAAAGTATTAATGAGACTTGGAAGCTACACTCCTCTGGTTTCACAATTTGGCATTTTTTAAGACTCTAGTGTCAATGATACGAATCTATTGCTTTGATTTTTACAATCACACTTCGACTTTGCACCATCTTCAGTGAGGAACTCGGACCCAATAAGTGATCCTGTGCCGGTTCAGTAAGACCTCACCTTCTCGTGGACTCAATCATCAACTCTAATAAGAAGTTTTTGTAGTAGTTTTAGTATATATCTACATAAACCGAACAGTTTTTCTGTACTAATAAAGCAAGGTTAATAGTAATATGAATGATGAATAGTGACTGAGGACAATGATTTGATGACGAATTTCCAAAAATCATCTCGTCTACTCTAATTATTTTCATTTTTACATGTTAAGGAATCAGGAACCGAACTTTTAAAGTAAATTTTGAGTAATTTGTAAATTTCAGGAAAACTTTTCTTTCTGTCTGTAAAAAGTCGGTACACATTTTTCTTTTGAGAAAGCGGTACGAATGATCTACATCAAAAGAGCGCGGGCCAAATTATTCGCAGGTTCTCACCGGAAATGTAAAATATACTCACACTTTGTGCAATGGGTTCTTTATGATCACTCCCGTAGAAACGCTAGTCCATTTGTTTTGATTTTTCAAGTTGAAATTTTTTTTCTTGCGTGTCGACTTGGTTACTGAAACCAAGGATAAATGATATCTACTTTACATCCAAAAGAAAAGTCTTTAGAATGTTGTATTTCATTTATGTGAGCAATTAAGACATTAGGCTCTTTTTCTTTCATTAAAAAATTAATTATCATTGGAGGAGGAAAAGGCAGAATGTTATTTAACTTTTTTTAGATTTCGGATATTCATAAAAGATAAAATAACTTTTTGAAAAAAGTTAAATTGAATGATGTAAATTGTTTTCATGTGAACATTTTTAACACAAGGAACATCATTCATTTTCAAAGTTTCACTTACGTCAGTTAGTTTTGTTTGAACTTTTAACGATTCACTTTTAGGTATAAATGCTCAGTCGTATATTGGTGAAAAAAAGTTTAACTGTATGAAAGTTTTGAATAAACAAGTTTTGGTGTACAGGAGATAGTTTTGTTTGAGTAAAAATAGGACGAGAATGTAAAGAAAATGTATTTTCCGTCCGTCGAGATCAAATAGATTTGAGGAACTAAGTGTCGTCTATGTCGTGAGGGCCGCGTCCCATGTGTTCTCGCTTGCTCCCCCTGTTCTTTTATGTTTTGTGTGTTGTTTAGATGGCCTTTCATCCTGCTGACAAGGGTGTGTTCCCTCGAGAGCAAAATGGGATGCATGAGATTCCTGAGTTACGTGACAAACTTTTAAAAAAGTTTAGATTACTATGCGAGTTATTTTTACTTAAAAAAACTACCGAAAGTTGTATAATTTGTACATTTATGGCAGTTTTAGTTTGAGAAGGTTATGCAATTATTTATTCATTAAGATCAGTATTTTCTAACTTTTCATTTGAGTTTGGATAATAACACAATATGTACATTCGAAAAACTTTGCCATTATCTAAATGCTTTAACATACCACTTATGGATATCACTATAAATTTTAATTTATCATCTTTTTATTCTAAGGGCTTGAGTGAGATGAAAAAGCAAGTGTTACAAGCGAGATACTTGATTTTTTCATTTTAACCGGCCTTTTATGAAAAAGATAATTAATTATTCAATACTGTCAATTAACACTCCTAATTACATATGTGACTTAATATTATTAATAATTATTTCAATTAATTAATATTTTCATCTAACCAAGACTTTAAATGAAAATAATAATTAATTGAAATAATTAATATCATCAATTATGACCGCTAAACATATATGGATTAAATCCATATCCATTAAATTAAATTAATTAATCACGCATTTGCTTTTTTTTAAATTGCCCTTTTAGTAATCGTACTATATTGGCCACATTATGTAAGCAAATTAAGCACTCATTGTGTAGATTTATTGCTAAAATGCTAAAGCTAACCGAAATTGAGAATAGGACAAAATCCCTGAATGTGGAGTGTATTCTAATTTTCCAGCAATTTACACATTTACCTTGGACCACTTATAATCTAAGCTCAGTACCTTCCCTATTGCTTTTCCTATTGGACTAAAACATTTCACATTTTAATCAATATCGTTAACACATCAGTTAGTATTGTGTATTTTATACTTACTAGAAAACTCTTCACTTTCTTATCTATTTTACACAATTCTAGAGTACGTAAATGCTATGAGCTCCTGGTTCGTTTAAAATGAATTCTAGAGATCAATACGTCCCAGTATAATGTTGTGATCATTTTCTCCAATGTTTACTTTCTATTCTTCTGTTCTGCATTAGCAAATAAACAATCTTCTTTTATCAGATGGCTATGGATTTGCATTTAATATTCTGGTCCTTTTTGGTTTTTCTAAAATCTTTCTAATTCCTTTTTTTTTCCACAGATCACTTAGATGGGTTTCATTACTTCCTCTCAGCCCGTTTGCAAATAATTTTCATCCCAGTCTTGACTCTGCTTCTATCTGTCAATTATTACTGGTGTTTCTTCCTAATAACTCTGCCCCTAATATTGCACGTATAACCCCCAATTGGATGACTTACTCTTTTCATCTCATGACCTTCAAAGTTCGATCGCAATAATGAAAGAGGCCTTAAATGCCATCGAATTGACAATGGACTCTTTTCCGATCCTGTCTTTTCCTCGGAGGTGTTCTGTGGTCACCTCCTCTCCCTGGCGATTTCAGCACAGACGTTCTTCCGTCTGTATTCCTATCGTGAGCACATGTTTTCTTAAGTGGAGTCTAACTAGAATCCTGTGGTTGATGTTGCCTTCCAGTAGTACTTTTATATGTTTTGCAGCTAGTACTTCTTCGCGTGCCTCGTGCCTGCGGTAGTGTTTCACCAGGTTTTGGACTCATTATAAATCCATTTTCAAATGTATCCTCTTGTGTAGCACAATTCTATGCCCAGTATGGACGACCTAGGGAGTTAATGTTGGCTTTCTATGGATACTACTGACCAAACAGAAAAGCTAAATAACTTGAAATAATTAAGGCTATAAAGGCTAACAATTATATCCTTTACTAGGAGGAATGCAATATTTCGGTTTTATATACGCAGTGCCGAGGCCTTATAGCTCATATAAGCCTATGATTTCAAAGCAAAACGCTGCTGAAATGTTCCTGGATCCCCTCTCATTGTTTTCTCTGTAGAATTTTAACAGCTCTTAATATATTTCTTTCAAGTATATATGACATTAATTATCCTGGTCAGGTATGGAAAGTCTCTAAATCAATATCATATCATCAAAATATATTAAAAATTTTTTAAATTGTCCCTTTGTTAGATTGAAGTGTGGTTCGACGGGTTTATTGGCGATGGTAAAATCTGGTAATTGTAAGGCGAATAATTGATCGTAAAGCGGTAGATATTCAAATAGCCGGGGATTGGGAAGAGACGCTATTGTGTTTTGACAGCCGGTCGGTGGCGGACTGGGACGGCGGCGCCACGAGCCCTTCTAATCATCCCTCGTCCCATCAGGGAGCTAATGGACCACCCCCTCACCACCATCTCATATATCAGCGACGGGACAACAAGGCATGAATAAAACAGCGTTGCCGCCCCCGCATCCGAACATTACCGCCGATATTTATAATTCAGGTTCGCCCTCGGCCGCAAATCCAGCCGGTCGGAAACGTCTCCTACTTTCCAATTCTTGCAGCAGTTGCCAGCAGGAGCGAAAACGTTGGAAAGACGAAAAATGGAAGGTGACACAGACACTGGGCTGTAATCGAATCCCCTGGGAAGAGACCGCCTAATCCCATTTCATTTAAACCAGTGTGCCCACCGATAGTCAACCTATATGTCATTTACCAACAAAAATGCTACAAATATGTTTCTCGTTATACACTTGACCATTTATTAACTTGCAATGATAAAAGATATTTTTTTGCCTTTGCTTTTGTCTGTTTAAACTTGAGTTTCTCGTAAAAACAAAACCTTCGGAACTATTATGTTCTACAAGAAATTTGAACATGCCCATTAAAAAATGTTTAAATTTACACTAAAACCCAGGTTTTATAGAATCCATTGAATTCGAAATTGAATCCACATATAACGTAAAATTTCTATAGGGAGTAAACTGACGGTGTGTGAATAGTTCTGGAGATAAGCTACTCCAACATAATTTTTTCCGTACTTCTTTACTTCCATTCACACAAGATAATGAATCCAAATTTTAGAAACACGTGGATAAGTGAATGTGATGAAGATGTCGGCTAAAATTTGAGTTTCTCATAAAAATAAAATCTTTTGAAATCTTAAGTTCCACGAGAAATTTGAACAAGCAGATAAAAAAAGTTTTAAATTACATTAAAAACCGGTTTTTTCCAGGAATTGAATCCAGATAGAAAGTAAAATTTCTATAGGGAGTGAACTGACAGTAGGTGCACAGTAGTCATTTTTTTCTTCTTTTCGTACAAGATAATAGATACATATTTTAAAAAGACGTTTATAATTGATTGTGATGAATACATATAAATTGCTGCACACGCACTCATAGAGGTCGATACCAAAAATGAAATTGAAGTAAAAGTCGGACGTATTACACAAGAATTAGTGAAATAGATTTAAAAGGCTGAGTTAACAATCTTTCCAGAAAGTTGCCATTCTTTAATGCTAAAACATCAATTTTCTATAAACCTAATTCAAAATACATGGTAAACTTATTAAACTAAGTAATAATAAGAAATACGTTGCAGTAAAATTATGTGAAAAGTTAAATTCCAATTATTTTGCAATCATATCATTCCATTTTTCATTACTCTTTTCGACCCTAAACATCAATACAAGAAACAAAATTCGCTTCCAACTTCAATGTCTGTTTATACAGCGGAACTGATTGCAATAGATAGTGCTCTCGATTATATGCGAAAATCCTAAATTTTGTATCCTCACAGACTGTCAAAGCATTGTAGAAATGATAAATGACATAACCCTAGAATATAAATAAATGCAGAAACTATATTTTTGCCCAATTCTGTAGAACAATGTTTGAGACAAAAATCATGGGGAAAAGGGTAGGGTTGTAGGTAAAGTATTTATAGTAGGTGTTGGGTGAAAGGGTATGCGGGCTTACGGCAAAATGAAACGCACTTGCAAAGGAGCCTGCAACATCAGGTCCAACCCTTGACATCGCAATTCCTAAAGATGACGGGAAAAACATTTTGGAAAAGTTTTGTGGAAATCTTTGGCAAGAAAAATACCACGCATAAAATGTAGGGAATTATTACAGGTCACTGTTCCCTGAGCTCAAGAAAAAGCCTTGGTTTTCGGAAGGCGATCGAAACAGAAGGGATGTTAAAGGCGTTCTATTCTACTATTTTTAGACTGCAGACAAATCATGCCTAAAGGGTAGCTACAAGGAGAGAATCGGTTTGGCATCGTCTCCGAATTTTCCCACTTGCGATTACCCTTCAAATCTTTCCCACAGAATTTTTGATTGTTCAGAATACGAAAATGAAAGAGATGAACTTCTGAAAATCTGAGCCAAGTACCAAACATTTCCATCAGCTTTCAACATAATCTATGGATTTCTAAAATCAATAAACGTTTCTTTTTGATTATCTTTAGCCATGAAAATTTAGAAGATGAGAAGATGATGGAGTTGAATGAGTGGGTGCAGGCACATGGTGGTCGACCGATCCCGCTCGGCAGTAAAATAAAAATAGAAAACTTCATGGGTAATATGGCAGCGTAACCCCCCCCCCAAAAAAAAAAAAAAAAAAATTATTCCATAGTAAAGAAATGCTACTGAGCTAAACAAACATATTTGTTATTAAGAGGAAAAAAAGTGCCGAAATTCCTGCAAAACAATAATGCTTCAAACGTAAACATTTTATATTTAAAACGGTAATTAAAAACAAAAATGAAAACCTGAATTATTTTCTGGACAACTCAACATATCAGCTACACTACATGAGATTATTTACTTGCTAAAATGACTTTAAAACAGAATAAATAACAATGAAAGCTATCCTGAGGTATTCCAAGGAGGTTGGCTGGCGTTTAGCGGTGGATGGGATGGTGTGGCTTTCGTGCAAATTTGAAGTTCATGTAAATTTATAATATTTACTACAATTTTCACATCCATTGCAATTTAGCAACTTACCGTGATTATGCTTAATTCTGGATTCCATGAAATCTCTTCTCTTCAAATGACGCTGAACTTTCTCATTCATGTAAATGCTAACGAACAATAAAATAAGTTGCCATCGTTTGCATGCGTGATCCTTAAAAAAAGGCAAATCGTAGCGAACTCAATCTTCTTTACTAGATTGAATGTGTGCAGTCGTCTCTCTCCCCTTTGACAGGAGGTACTTGTTTAGATTAGATGATATTGAAATCAGATTGAGGAAAAATGCGAGATAAAACGTTATACGTATAAGAAATTGGAAGAAGCCGCATTAGAATCGAATCAGAGAATCCATCCCATATGGGATTATTCTCTCCCTGAACTCTTCCGGAATTTCACTTTGTCTTCAACGTCGCTTTTCCGCCTCTTTGGAACGAGGAGTTTGAATTGTAAATAAGCGCTCGAATGGATCACGATTTTCTTATCCGGCCGGGATCGGAAACGTCTCGATGGACTAAATAGATAGAAGACAGTCAGAAGCTCTCTGCGACGGTCCTGACGCGGAGTTGGCCAATCCTACTAACAAGGTCGGACGTTTAACTTAAACGTTCCATTCCTCCTCGAAACTCATTTATCTTCCTCGGCCAGTAACCGGCAAATGGCTCTTTTTCGATGCCTTGGTGTCGAGCCAAAGTTTCGCCTCGAAGAATTATACGAGATGTCCGTTTCTGTGTGTTTTGTATGCTTGTATTATTTATAATGTAACATTTACACACTCCATCTTTATTACGGTGTTTTTATTCTACAAACAGAAAGATAGGCAGTGGCGAAAATTTATTAGATACAATTGCCAAAACTACTAGCTTTATGTCAAATGTTGCTGTAATAATTTTCATTTATGCCACTTGAATTGCTTTTCAGTAAAATGACTATATTAAATAAAATAATGGTAATGCACTTTCATTTGTTATTAATACAAATATTTATTAAAAGTAAAGAACTGAGACCATCTATTAATTTTACAATGGCTAATTTAGAAAACACGTTTTATCTAGCTGATTTCTTCTCGAAACTTTTCCGGAATGAACTCAAAAGGCTTTGTCCTTTTCAGTCGATTTATGATGTGCTGAACCTGTAGCAGGCGGCTGGCCACAGTATTCGGATAACTTTGAAGTCGTAAGTTGTGCTTAGAAGCATGCCGGGTGATCTCGATTATACAGAACCGTATTATATTATTGTATTGCTGTTTTACCTTTATCTTATTACTTTCCTCTGAAACGATTGCTTTCTTTAGTAAACCAAAAAATAATAGTTCAGTTCAAATAGACGGATTTCTTGTCGATCATATTGACATTCTAAATATCTAATCGATATGGATTTCGAGCTTATCGCTCATCATCAGGTTGCACGGGTTCTACAACCACTTCGAAGTTTCTGACCATCCATATAGATACATTTATTTGACTGACAGGGCACCTGTTGAGGCAATAGTTGCGACGGCTATGTTTTGCATCAGTGGTAGTAGTAGTGGTCACCTGTAAACAACAAGTACGGCACGGGGCCTACGATGTTACCTTGCCGTACACCAGCCTTGATTTCAAACCAATCTGATTATTCTTTGCGTTGTTTAACTTAGAACAGTCTTTCCGAAAGTAGGAAGGTAGGAGGTCAAAATTCAACGTATTGCTTTGCTATTATGTGTTGCTCGTTTAATTGTTAAACCTTCGTGTCAAACCTTACCTTGACTTTGGTAAAGATACGTCTAGGAATACAGCAGAATGTATATTTTCTTCTTCTAGAGCTTTCTCTATAATATCTGTAATTTTATTATCGCTTGCTAAATGATTTCATTCTTTGTAGGAAAACCTTTTCGAATAATTTCGATATAACTGGAAACAATGTGGCCATAGTATGATGGGTTATGCCATCATGTGGTGGGTTTTCTGGTTTTACCATCAGCATTTTTCTAGACATTATGAACTAATCTAAATCAATTATAAAAAATTCTTTTTTTCGGGAGTTGAACTTTATATGTTGTTATATATTATATATTTATATAACTTATTGAACTTGTTTTATTAACTATTCAATTTCTGTCACAGTGAGTTTTCCCATAGTTTAATTATGTAATAAATTAATCAGTTCGAATTAATATTTATTTAAAAACTGAAACTATGCCATTTAAAGTTTAATTATGATTGTCACAGATGAACGTGGATTTTTAGTATTCTACGTTAGTTAAAAAAAGTTGGAGTAAAAATTTAAGCAATGTTAGAAACTTGTTTAGTCTTCCATTTATTACACGATGTTGTACAACCTAGAGAAATAATATCGATCCGAATGTCTTCTCTTAACCGTCACATTTACCAATTAAATGTCCCGTTTCGCCAGCAATGTTACTGCACTACTTATTAGCATGTAGATGGGTTACGCTGGATACGAGACAGTATTGACATAAAGCCTACTCAATAAAATACAAAGTGTTTGACGTTAAATTCCAGTTAGTATTGAAAAACCCGTTGAACTAAATTAAACTTTTATTTTTACAATAAACAACTAATTTATTTTATTTTATTTCTTGTGCGTTGTTTTTTATTGGACAAGATAAGTGATAACTTTTGTTGCACAGTTTTTCGTCGATAAATTAGATATTAAAATTAATATCTTATTAAAAAATACATTTATTAAACAATAAATATACTGTTTTTTTACATACAAAATTTGTGTTGTGACGGTCCAGCGTTGTTACTCTTTACCTCAAAATGGAATATGTTTTGGGCAACAGGTGAGTACCAGAGTTAACAAAGCCAGAATATCCCATGTTCCAGAGTTAAAATATAAGGCTTCTCAACTTAGCTAAAAGGAGAAAGTTTTGACAAAGGAAAGCCTATGAAGGAAAATTCACATTGTATTAACAATAGCACAAGTTAGACTGACATCTTTAAATGAAACAAATAATTTAAAAGAGTAAACCGACAGGATTTTACTTACAAAATGATACATACTTTTAACAAGTTGCTTAAACAAAGAAGATTTTTAATTTAAGCTGGTAGCATATACAGTTGGATAATTAAAAAAATACGTTAAAATAAAGACGCAAAGCAACAAATGGCTAACAACACTTACACGTTTAAATCAAATAGAAATAGTTTTTGATTTTTATTGTAATTATTCTTTATTTTTTTGGCAGAAAAGCATATATAAATATACATTAAAAATATTATGGTATCTCTGTTTTCTTATTTCTAAAAAATACGTCGATATAATTATTTCTAATGTTAATTAATTGATAATTTTAAAAGCAAGCAATGGGGATTTTATTTTTAATCTTTTTATAAGCTTTAATTTTTTTTCGGGGGGGGAGGAGACTCAACTCTCGATTTTTAATTAATTAACACGTCAAAGTATAAAATTATTTGTATAATTGTTAGAAAAAGGTCAAACCAGCTTTATTTTAATGTATGAATAATAAGGAATTACAAGATTACCGACTTTTACAGATAAATTGATTATTTAACTTATTTAATATTAAAAAAGTAAAATATAATTATAGAAGTGCACAGTATGTATTGTTCTTATTGTTTTGGGATGGCCAATTTGGTTAACTGTGTTGACCTTGTGGGTTTCTTTTTTGTTCACACCTCTCACAACCAATTGTACTTTTATAAGTTGATTATATTTATAAGCCGCCCTGCTTCCTATACAGGATACATAATCTTTATAATAATTGTATTAAGTATGCTGAAAATGAAACAGGACTACTTCGAAATATCGAATTGGTTGTCTATGTGGTTTTCCGTTTAATTCTCACTATCTACAATGCTCTTAACATTTCCATCTTTAAAGTATTTATCCAATCTTTTTCCACCATTTTCACTCCAACGTTTTCAACCATCTGTATTGGCACTTCACTAACACTCATCCTAAAAACCTTCTGACAAGCCTCAAAAAATGATGGCTCTGAGTTCGCCTCGCTTTGATCCTATAGCAGATTGAGTGCCATCGTTGAGTATCTTTATAACATTTATTTTTAGGGTGCAGTTTCACTAATCGTAGAGTTAGCGTTGTGTCCAGATGAATATAACATAGAGTTCAGTGCGTTCCCAAATACTCGGCCGTCTTTAAAAGGACAACGAATGTCTTTAGCGTCCGTGGTCTTGCTGGACGTTTTGATTCTCAACATAAGAGATGATGCACTTTCGCTCACGTCTGAATGTGTTACTGCCGCAAGCGTTCGTGAAGAAGCTGTTCTAGATAGGGGCCAAGACGAATCTCAAATCCCCGCTTGCCCTTATGCCGCTCCCAAACGGTTACTCAAGGTGGTTGAAATGCAACAGCCTGGTCTCCTACGCACTCCCTAGAAAAAGAGAGTTACTCTATTTCCGAGAGTATTGAGGCTCTTCCAGTGTAAAAACTTTCGGATCCGCTCCGGCCGCGGTTTTATTTGGATTTACATCTACCCCTTAGAGGAGACTGCCTTCGGTATGCCATTCATGTAGGCTCTCCTACCGCTAACCATTCCCATCCGCCACTTTTCACGCATTCCAGGAACTCTGGCTGACTTTGGACGGAGGTCAAAGATAAAAGGACAGCCTCTTCTCTAAGTTCCCGCCAGGAGCTTTGCTACTAAGCCACTACTACTCCGTTCCCATGTAGCAGGGGCATTTTGCTACCCCGTAGTAAAAATGGCTATGCATCCTCCCCCCGTCTATGGAGACAAGATCTGGTATCCTAACCCTCTTGTACTTTTGATAAAGCACCTGCCGTCCGCTGCCGACCCGGAGGTTGACACGAATACAACTTGTACTTTGGAGAGTTTGCCACGCCCTCAAGGCTACACCTTTATTTTACGCTTGGAAACCCCCCTCACAACCAAGCGTTAGAACAGGTCTTAAGGAATACTGTCGCAGAACTTGGGAATTAAAGAATTGAGAAAGAGAAGTGAACAAAAGGACATTGTGATGAGAGAATGTTCATGTACAGCACACAATAAATACTAAATTTAAAAAATTAGTTAAAGCAAAACAGTTAAGTTAGAAATTTTGAAAAGTGCTAATATCAGTATTTTATTTTTCATATATAATATAAATAATAATATTCAAATTATTTTATTTTTTATTTAAAACAAGACCATTTTAATCAAACAAACTTTGCTACGCGTATTTTTGATAACAGTGTTTTTTGCCATCTTTCATGATCTTTGATATATTATAGTATGCTATAAAAATAGCTTTATATACTACTTTCACTAATTTCGTGGTCCGCTTGACCAATTAATATATTACAATTAATTATGGTTTTTACTTGAGATGAAAAAGTTAATGGGGCGAGCGGGATTCGAACCCACGATCTTCGGCTAGATGCGCCGCTGCTCTACAACTGAGCTATCGTGACCACGAATTTTATCTCGATTAAAAACCTTAATTAATTGTAACATATTAATTGTTCAAGCGGACAACGAAATAATGAATTTAATTAATTAAAATGAAGTATACATCACTAAAGTTCTCCGTGGCCATTTTATTTGTCGCCGAGAATCCAATCCGATTACAAGATATTTAAAAAATGGCAAAAAGATCAAAAGAGAAAGATAAAAAAGTCATTGTCCGAATGGATCAAAGTCACAATAGCTCAAGTGGTATCATTGAGCTTATTGAGGCTTTTTGAGCCGAAGGACGCGGGTTCGAATCCCGCTCGTGCCATTGACTTTTTTTATCTCAACTAAAAACCTTAATTAATTGTTTTATATAGTACTTAACATCTGATAAACGTCTTATCTACTCAATTGAAGGAAGATCTTTTCTAATTAATTATTGTTACTTCTGCAGAAGGCAGAGTTTTCAACAATTCCGCAAATAATAAACACACAGATATTTTGGTATTCATGGTTAATCGATCCAAAAGCGCAATTCAATTAAATTGCGAACCGCCATATTCACTGAAGCGGATTAGCAGAACGTAGCTCACAATGTGAAAGACAATTTGAAGGCCTGCTAATACTCTAGCCCTTCGTAATATAGTGTATATACCGCCTTGGAAATTTAGGACACCCGGTCAGCAGTGCTAACCGTAGGAAGCCGTTCATTCTAATTTGTTACAGGAGCTATTTCACGGGGGCGTGATCCTCTAATCTTAACCGGGGCCGACTTGCCACTGGCGAAATTCCAAAAGCTCAGCTTAATATATAGCAGACAAATATAAGCAGAAGTCTAAAAATGCCGTCGGGCTCAAAAACAATGAAAACATGTTGCCACTGTTTATTTTGCTTGTCGAAATTATAAAGCTCGCTCGGTACGCTAAAAAGCTACAACGGATGCCGGCAGAAATTAATTTCATTAAAGCCTTAAGCTGTGGATGTGTCCTATATTTATTCTTCATATAATAAGGGATATTCTTTCTGCAGAGATAAGCGACATTCACAAAGTTATTGTTTTTTGTGTGTATTTTTAGTTGTTTTTTTCTTTGCGGGGGGGGAGGTTGTTTTACATTCTGTTCAATCGCCATGTAGAACAGCCGATGCTTCGGACCCTACTTTTTTTTAAATTAAGTTCATTTATTCAATCTGGTCTTATTAGACCAACCACTAATTTTACAATATGATTTCAAAGTAAGAATAAAACCACTCTCTACATGTCAATCCAATGTTAAACCGTAATATTTTAAGCCTGCAAGATCGATGATAATTTTTTTTCTACCTCTTACTCTTAACACATCAACTAAATTTACTCACTTGCCACTTTTAACTATGTTGTGTTCATTTAACTCTAATACGATCATCCAAACACGAAGTTTTTTTATATTGTTTTTGGTATGGAGGTTGATTGTCCATCAGCTGAAGAAATGCAAATCCAAATTGCAAACTTTAGGGGGTGAAATCACCTCACCCGTTAAAGCGTAAATAAAAAATAATAATAAATCTTTATTTGCAACAATGTACTTTACATGTAAATTTACAATATATATATATATATATATATATATTTTTTTGTACATCCGTGCATCTAGACAGCAGAAGTTTTTTGAGATCATTAAGGAAATAAACAGAAAATATCTTCGCAAATGCATAATGAAAAACAAACAAATTAACAGACGTAATAAAGAAGAAACGTGTAGCATGAAAGAAACAACCAAATTAAATCATTGCATTAAAATAACTTAACGATACCTTCAAATTTTTGAAATTATAAGTTTGTTGCTTAATTTATTGTTATTGAAATTTTAACTAATCATTGCTTGGTGTTCATATGTATTTAAAATGTTTTAATAAAAGTATAGTTATACACCCATCAAAAAGTATTCTGAAGGACATCGCCAACAACATTGGATTATGATCTTGTCTTTATAAAAAATAACCAAGTGCCGTATTCAATAAAAAAGTATACTATCGCGTAGATTTTACTTTGAAAAAATGTAGATTAGCCAATGAATTGTGTTTTGTGTTACACATTTTTACACCGTTGAATCTAGTTACAAAATTATATATATACACTTTTAGAACTTTATGACTCTCAACTTAAGTCAACTCTCGTCGATATGCTTTCGGGAAAATCTGGGTAAAGATTAACTTGTTTGTTAAATGACAGTCATTATAGAATTTCTAGAGTGGGAGAGAGTGCTGATGATGATTCAAGGAGCAACACCTGCATCCTAGAATTGTCATCACATTATTTGTTTAACACAATGTTTATACTCGTATATACCACATATATATGTACAAACATATGAACATTTTAAGAAAGATTGGTATATATTTATTACTTTAAATTGACTATATAATTTTTTCGCATTGTATCTATACTGTTTACGTAAATTAATGTTAAGGAGTGAATTTATAGTTACTCCAAGTCTTAACGTACCAATTATTAGTACCTCCTCAGGAAACAATACCATAGGCTATTACGTACAAGAGAAAAATATATTGCCCTTAAGAGTTCAATTTTCATAACGTAGCATAGAATTTTAATTTTTTTTGAAATATTTCTCAGACGGGAAACTGAAGAATTAATATATGGGAGTGTCGGTCGCCGCAACAGTTTTTGGCGTTGACACAGCGTTTATCACTGTAAGGTAAAGGGCCCGGGTTGGAATCCAGCGGCCCTGTACTCGAGCCCGACATACAAATGGGCATTTTTTTCAAAAACACCGGCACCCTGCGGGTTTATGTGACCTCTGTTGTTTCGAACCCTCATTAAAATTTTTTTAAATATATATGTACAACAATTGTAAAAATTTAATGTAATGTCAAACCAAGACATTTAACGCTGTAAGAAAAACGGTAAACCTAGCAAGAACACTCATCATCATCAGTATGAAAAGCAAATTTTAAATTATTAGTATTTATTTTATTTTTTGAGTTTTAGTTGAATAAATAATCACCTGAGAAAAATGATACAAGTATCATCTGCATAACGAAATATTTGCCCTGAGAATATATTTTTCAAAAATAATTAATATATAAAAGAAAAAAATTGGCCTAAGACAGAATCTTGTGATACTCCCGATTCTACGTGAAAAGAAAAACTGAAAAACTGTGCTTACTTTTGTGACTTCAGTTCTGTCCGATAAATAGGATTCAAGGAGTTTAAGAGGAATATTAGAGATATCAATAAACTCAAATGTTTTTAGCATAAAGTTATGATCAACAGAGTCGACAGCCTTTTTAATGTTCAGAAACAATCCGATAACGTAATTACGTTTATTAATTTCTCGTGAAATCAAATTAATAACATCAAACAAAGCCTCAATGGGTTTACCACGAAGAAACCATACTCTTTTGGAGAAATTATTCTGTTTTCCATAAAGAAGTCCAATAATTTATTTTTAATAGTCTAGAAGTTATGACATGCATAAATTTAATGAGATAGGCTTATATTTCTTAACCTTTAGTTTTTTTTATAATGGAAAACGTAATGCTTTTGAGATTATGTCTGTGATCCGTGTACTCAGCCTATTGTTATATGCTTCCGTTTGAAGTCTTATTGATGGTCAAGGATCAATTTGGCATTCAGTTCAATTGATTTTAATCTTTTGAGTAGTTTGTGCAACTCGTTTAAAATTATTGACTAGAAGGAAATCGGTTTTTAAATTTACCTTCGTGTGGTGTTTCCATGGCGTGAAGATCATAACTTCAGCTCAAGTCCAGCTCAGCTCTCAGGTACATGTTTCATTTTAATAGCCTCATTGATTAAGCTTTAATGCGCTATTTTGTGTTCGCTATGTTTACCAGAAAGTCGTATTTCTTCTCAACTGCTTTTATTAAACTGATGACAATGTGCAAATTATAAGTAAATTATTGTAACGTTATCTGTTGTTATAATTCCATCAAGGTTATATTAGTTTTTTATTTGTTCTGCCTGTTAGCCGCCTTAAAATGCGTCCAGCTGGAAAATTCTTGAATTTTTTTATTAAAAACTAATAAAATTATTTTAAAAAATGTTTTATTTACACTATGACTCGCCATTGTTATTTATTACATGACCGAATCACCGTCCACAGGTGGTCAGATGCTGCCACTTTTACACTTTCAGAGAGTTCACGTGGCTAAGCCCTTTTGAATCTGTAGCAATATTTTTTGGAATAATGGAGGATGCCAGTTGAAGCACAAGAGATTATTATAAATGGAAGGTTTGAGTGGAATGTAAGATATTTGGCTTTTGCTAAATCATGAATGAAAGAAATGTAGAGGTCGCTGTGATAGGAAAAGAGAATAAATGGAAAGGAGATTCTTCTATTTTTCAGTGAATTTTGGATTTGTGGGTCTGGGATTCAAAGGATATTGAAGCGTTTCGTTGTACTCCCAAGTTTTATATTGATTTTATAATACTCATTTGTTGTTCAATGACAGTGAACACCACTGGTACCTAGTTTGGCAAGTTGTAATGATGGTCGTTTTATTTCATGTTTTTCGTATGCTGCGCGTGTTCGATGTCGCCTGCCCAGAAATAATCCAAAGTGGGATATCACATCGTCGTGGGGAATTAGAGTGTTTTCCATCTCTTTCAGCTTGGAATGTGGATTTAAAGATTTTAGTGGGGTTTGACAGGATCAAATTGTGGGAATAAATGAACATTCACAAATGTTATCTCTATTAGAATTCGTAATCCGACTGACCGAACAACTTCTTTTCAATTAATTAATCTTTATGTAAAGTATTGGTTCAGATAAAAAGTCACTGTCACGAGCCGGATTCGAACCCCCGACCTTCGGCCTCGATTCGCCGATACTCTACCACTTGAGCTATCGTGACTTCGATCCACTCGGACACCGACATTCCATCCTAACCCACTTTTTTTTTATCTCAACCAATACTACATAAATATTAATTAGTTAAAAAGTGAATTTAACTGTTGAAGGGGTATGAACAGATATAAGTAGGACTTGAGACATTGGAGTATAAAAATTTACTCAATAGACTAAATAGCATTCAAAAACTAATAACTCTTTAAAATAATAAAAACAGTTAAGTTTGCACAGATTTGCAAAATAAAAACTATAGGTGACAAATAAATAATATAGTCTGTATTTTGCCAGGTTTCATTGTAACTCAAATGTACGATTTTTTATCCTGCAACGTATAAAAAGTAATCTGACAGGCGTTCATCGATGAAAGCCGCAATGCAGCAAGCGATTCAAACTTGAGAAAAATTACACATCAAATGTAATATTATGTTCATGAGAAAAAAAAGCCTTTATACAATTTTATATCAGTTGTCCTATGATAAATTTGTTCAAGGATTTTACTCTTCTTTTAATACCTTACAAATAGTTGAATTTTAAGTTTTAACGGTTCCATCTGTCGTTTAATTTACGTTCTTTTGTTCGGTAAAATTTGTATCCCTTCATTGTGTAAAATCAAATCAGGAAGGCATTTGCTGGAAATGTCATATAAAATCAATTTTTGATGCTGAAATATTACTTTTTGAAGGAAAATTTTTGGAATTGACCGTTTTAAAGTAAAAGATTTTTCTTCCAATCAAACGTGATTCACCATCGAAGAAGTGAGAACTCAAATGTATAAAGTCCGCACATTTGGCTTCAATTACGATCGCCAGCGCTTTATCAAGAATACAAATAAATTTCCATTAAAGTTTATAATTACTGTAAATTTTGGTTCAAAAATTAGAATCATTAAAAAAATTAAAATGGATAGCTTTTCGGGAAGTATACGAAAATCCACTTTGTTTCATCAGTTTGCAGAGATAAATAAAATTTTCAAGGAGTTCAATTTTTCCAATATGATCAGAATAACATATGAATTATGATCATATTCAGGATTCAATGTTTTCCATGAAGCCGATAAAACGTGAATGAATGAAAAAATGGTGCGATGCGCGAGTTTCGGTCTATTTTCCTTGAGGGAAAAATTCCATACCACAAATTTCTTCAAAACGCTTCAAGGCGCTCAAATAGATCAAAACCCCACCTTACAGTACGGTCGTGAAGGCTTAACACAGCGCCTTATTGGTATTTTCTATGATCTCTTTACATTCTATTCCGGATATAAACATTTTCTTGGAATTTTTTCGAAATTGGCCTTAACTATTTTGCCGACAAAGGTCATAGCCTAAATTTGTCTTGCTTTCACACATATAGTCAGTATATTAGCCTTCTAATGAGCAATCTTTAATTTTTGTTTGAAATGTGGGACATCTTATTTTAATTTTAAATAATAATATTTAATTGGGGAATTTTAAATAATAATAATTTTTTGAAAATGCAAAATTATGAAACAAAGAAAATATAATTTTGCATTATTAAATTCAGTTTAACTATTAATTCGAATGTTAACATTAAAATAACGAACATTAAAAGGAAATAGTAATTCTTTATTAATTTAGTGACTCTAAATGGAAATTTATCTGCAGGTGTATTCTTTGATGGTGGAAAAAATATTTAGGGAGATGGCAGTTCTAAAACGAGAATTGAGCTTTAATTTTGGTAAAGGAATGTTCCATTAAAGGCATCGCTACCAGCCTGGGGCCTTGTTTCTTCGATAGGGCCCTCGCGTTAACAAATAAAGAGGATATTTCATCTGGACCCGTAATTGTAACATTTGGTGGGAACCGTCGGTTAATGCCCAAATTTTTATTGGAACGGTGGGTATGGGCGGGGAATTAGGTTTGTTCAATTATTGCTCAACAGTTCGGAAAGCTCCCTGGGTTCGTTGTTCCACGCGGTAATTGTTTTCAAAACTAACGAGTTTTCTTTGGAACGAAAACCGCTCGGTCTTGTTTACCGGTTCTCTACTTATTATTACTGTATTTATTTTATAACCCTGATATCTTTATTTTTTTGACTGGGATTCCGACATCTAGGTCATTTCAGCCTCCAACTAAGTCTATAATCTATTTTCACTTTCAAACACTACATTCATACAAATAAATACATTCAAACACGTAAATATATCCATGCAGTACACTCATTCCGTTTGGTCGGTGAAGCACTAACTAACGTGGATTGGGATCGATGGAATACTTTTTTTTATAAATCTTCCGCCTTCGACCCCTAAATACACACTATTATGCTCTCAACGATCGAGGGGCGATGAAGACGTTATATTTCACCCTCACGCCCCGCCAATCACGCTAATAAATACATGTGCTCAGATAAAAAATGAAAAAGGGGACCCAGAAACTCGCTGCCGTGTTCGGGAACTATTTTCAGATTGGATGTCGCGCTTACCCGCTCCCTGTAGGGAGCCAAGGCATGACATATTTCCAACATGGAAGACACATCGAGCAACCTTTCTCTGCCTTGCCTTACCTTCTTTACTTATAAATGGGCCATATACAATAAAAATAATCATAAAACACAACTGTAAAAAGCGTAGTAATTATTAAAACTCAAACAAATTTATTTATTCTGCCTCTTTTCGATAACGTGGTATTAGTTTGTTAAATAAATTTAATATATTGATTATGTACAAGATGTCCTAATTGTAGGCACAATTGATTATATAATAATAGAAAGTAATAAATTCATAGAGTACGTAACTTTGTGAAGTTTCCTATTGTGGTCTAAGAGATGATAACCTTGTAGATTTTCCCGTGTATTCTCACTGATTTTGTCATTCAAACGAGTTTCAACATTTCAGAATCATCAGTGCGTAATTTTACCTAGCCTGGGCGGATTACGATTTTGGGTGTGTTCTTCAGGACGGCCTTTTAATTGTATTTTTTTATAAAGTTTTAAATTGATTAAATAATGAGTGTTGTGAATTCCTAACGTTTCATGTTGCGTTCGTATATATATATATATATAAAAGCTCTTTTAACAGCATAAAAGCATAAAAACTGTAATATTATTTCTACAAACTTTTACAGTAGCGCTTATTCCAGTAAAAATGCCCTTGCAATTTGGTTTAAGTTGAGTAGTTTTAGAGAAAACCAGGAGTGACAGTATTTATGTTGACGCTCTGGAATTTACTACGCTATTTTGAGAAAGTAATGTTCAAATGCATTAAGACAGAAAGGAAATACTTAAGACTTTCTTTATTTTTTATTTTTTGTTAGGTTTTTTATTTCTACCCCTTATTCTGTATTAAGTATCTTCAAAAGAATTCGTTGTTTTCACAAAAAAAGAATATATATATGTTTAATAATAAATACGTAACAGAATTATGCACATAATATTTATTCAGTAGAATCCGTGAATTCAATTAGCAAAAGGTAGAATTTGATTTGCAAAAATGTGTGTTTATTTCCTAAACCATTGAACTTAATTTGTAAAGAGGTAATTTTTTTTAATTTTAATTTTTGTACATTACAACTACCTTAAAGTAGATGACAAGTAACAGTGAGCAACGTAAAGTATAAAAAATGAAAACCAAGTGATGAAAAAACACCCATTGGCATTAATTTTATTTTTAAAACAATAATTTTTAATTACATATGATTGAATTTAAATTTCAAAATTCTATTGTAAAATTGTACTGCGAATTACTAATAGAAGTCTACACATCGAACATTTTCGCATTCAACAGTGGTGATTTTGTTAGAAGTTTGTGTAGGTGAGGCTGTCGGTTGTTAGTGCTGACTCAAAACGGGCGCTTAATTGTCCAAAATGAATTACTGCTCGGCCCGAAAGTTTTAATGAAGACGAATGTATATAGAGCCAGCTACAGGTGATATCTTTCTCTCTTTTTCTCACTCACTCTTTTCGCTCTCACTCACTGGGGGAGGAAATCTCTTTAAAGCGCCTCCCATTGTTTTTCGCCCCTTTTTCACAAGCCTCCGACAGCTAATGTTCACTCTTTTCCACAAACTCGCTACTGAGTTTTCAAACTAGAAAAACACAATAGCAAGTTTGAATGATTTGGGGGAAAATTCGGTTTTTACTGCTATTATTTTATTTTGTTGAGTTATCAATCGATTTTTTTTTACTTCATTTCATTTGAGATAATGAGATTAGGTTGGTTTCGCCCAGTCATCCTGGAATCTGCTTCGTCTCGCTCATTATTTCCTGGAGAGCGGGCGATCTACGAGCTGAGAGATTAACACGGTAACCATTGCATTTTTTACACCAACTTAATTTCGACTTCAACAATCCAAAAACATTACATAGAAAAGAAAACGAACATAAGCGTTACTTTTTAAAATGGTTTACGTCAACGGGGATAAATACAGGATCAATTACAGAACAGAATCATATTCAATATCGATAGCACATATATCATCAACATATCACACAAAACATAGAAAACAATCATCACATTCCACACATCAAACATTTCTACGTAGTCTAATTCTTCAACAATTTGGCTTTGGTTTCCCTGATTTTCCCCGTCTAAATAATCCTGAAAGATAATCAGGCCGAACCATTGCCCATTTTCGGCTCCTTTCCCCTCAAAGAAGCTGATTCTTCATATAAAAATGTCTTTCTATTCCGTTACTTCCCCACTCCCTTCAAAATCCAACGCATAGAAACGTTAAAAATCAAAAACATAAAACAATAACAACAAACATAAATCATCACTTCCACTCCCATCACGTTACACAAGACTGACACAGTTGTACATAGAACATCACACAGAAAACAAATACTTTGATTGAATTTAAAATTTCGAGCATTGTATAAATTCATTTTTTTTTATTTTATATCCTATATGTATTTGCAATATTGAAACAATGTTTATAAATCCCAGGCCCTGAAGATGATCTCAATAATGATCGAAACGTTGGCTGGTAAAGGAAATGTTTTTCTAAAAGGTACGTCACACCAGACCGCATCTCACGATCTCCAAATCAACTTTAATTTTGTTATTTATATATTTATTTTTCATTGGCTATAGATAGTGTTCATATATGTGGTTTATTATTTTTTTTTACTTACGTAAATTTTATTATTTTTTTGTCTTTTTTAACAAGGGCCAAAAACAGGTTCTAAGCCTAAATAAACCCAAAAGTCTAAACCTATGTACTTTTAACATTTTTATCTCCAGAAATCCTTGATAGATTTGGATGAAATAAATTTTTTTTCGTACAAAACGATAGATTTAACAACAAGTATGTGGTATATTCGTGATCTTTATATCATCTACTCTAATACTGATCACAAATTCTGATGAGACTATCTTTTTTAGTTTTTGCCTTTTTAACGAACTTCAAATTGGTAGCCAAAGCAATCAGGTAAGACAAAAAATTGACTAGTAATTGAAAATAAACAGGGTTAACAGGAAAAGGTATTGAATTCTATAGGAATATGGAAAACGGCTTCATAAGCAAACATTTTGCATGAAAATGTCATGTGAACATTGTGAGGTTGTGAAGTCCATTTATGACGTCACTAATTCAGGTCGATTTTCTTTTATAGCAACGTTTAGTTGATCCAGTAGAAATCAGTGTTCGGCAGAATTGGCTATTTCTTTTTACCGTAAAGGCTTTTCCTTTCAGGCCAAACGGTCTTTGTAAAAACCGTCATAGAATGTGGTTTAATTTGGCTTTAGCTATGATCGCTCTGCTATCTCTCCGGTGATTTACTGTAGTCTATTTTGGATTAAATCTTTATGTCGGTCTTTGTCAGTTTATAAACGTTCTTTGTCTTACAAAGAAAAATCACATTCCCTTTATTTGGGAAACTACCTCCAGCTCAATAGCAGTATCTTCGCCTGAACTGACAGATTATTTATTGCTTCTCCCACATTTGTTTTTGTTCTGAAAATAAGCACCTAAAATACACTATATTTTTCAAACAATAAGTAAATTGAAAATGTTTTTCATTCAAAGTGTTTGTCAATCAAAATAAAGTACACATTTATGAGCAAATGAACAGAGAAAACATGGTCAAATCTTGTACTAAATTAACTCAATTGGTCAAACATTCGCCCGATTACGCACACATTAACACAAATATTTTTAGAAAATGAATTTCAATGTTAATATTGAAATTTTTATTTATTTTCCACTCAATGTTTTGTATTAAAATCATGTACAAATCTGTATTTTGTAAATGTACAACCGAATCCAATTTGACGATTACACAATTACTATTATCGTAGAAGACATTGTTCTGACGGGAGAATGTGACAACTTGGTGACAGGTGTGCCAGACTCAACGCAGTCGTCCGGAGATAGGCGTAGGCTGCGTGTCCCACTTCCTGATGGGATGTCATGCTTCTGCTCCTTATAGAGGGCACGTTAATGTGCCACTTCGATCACGTCATTCCTTTCTTATCTACCAGGGAGAAAAATCCCGAAAAACGTGTACAAAGTGTTGCTTTTTTTTGAAGATAAACTGTGATTTGGCTAATTCTAATTTCGATGTGTTCAGCAATATTGCCAAATGTACAATTTAGTTATGAAACACTATTAGTCTGTGTTCTGTCTGATTTTTTAATGTTTTAGATTGTGAGTAAAAAACATTCTAACGATTTTCAACGCAATTTTTTACAATAATAAACTTTTTCTTTCATAAGCCAGGAATAAATAATTTCATACATAAACTGAGCTTTACATGAAAACTCAAACTGTCGTTTTTTAACTTTAATAACACTTTCAAAACAAAATTTAATATTCATTTATTAAAAATGATGTCAGTTATGGTTTTATCAATTGACCTTTTGATGCAATCTTTCCAAAAAAATAATTCCTACTCGTAGCGTGAATTTTTCAAAGATAGCATATTAAACACCAAAACCCATATTAAATAATGAATTCATAAATTGTACAGTCAAAGAGATAAAAAACATTTTTATCAATAATTATTTAGAAATCGCAAGATGCGGTCAGGTAAAGGAGGTTTCAGAAAAACATTTTCTTTATCGTGCCAACGTTTCGATCTTTATTGAGATCATTTTCAGGTTTGGCCCCTCCAACACGACACGCAAGAATGGCACACGCAGAAGACAAACACTTTGAGCCCTGAAAATGATCACAATAAAGATCGAAACGTTGGCACGATAAAGAAAATGTTTTTCTGAAACCTACATCACAACAGATCGCATCTCACGATTTCTGAATAATTATCGATTAACGATCACTAATCACTACACGTTTTCAGAATAAAATAAATATACATTAATACATTTGGATAGTTTGTTTACGAAATTAAATGAGATATATTTTTAAAGAGATTGATTGTAAATTGTCACACGGAGCTATCAACTAAAAGGGTGACAAGAAATTAACATACATTTTCCAAAACTTGAAGTACTTGACCAGTTTCATGAACGCAATTCTCATTGATGCTCGTATGCTTACATAGCCTAATTTAAGAATGTTTCATATACTCTAGTGCGCGCATACAACAAGCGTTGAAAAAAAGACTGATTTTTCATTGGATTTCCGACTGCTATTACTTTAAGAAAAAATAATTATAGTTCTAGCGTGATTTTTGTTCTACCGCACAAACATTTTTAATTTACGGAAAAGATTAAACATTAAAAATTCATATTCTTATTACTCATGCGTTTAAAGTTTTATTATATTAAATATTATAATTATAATAACGGAAGAAAACATTATTCAAATTTATTCTGTCTTCTTGGTTGTTATCAGGGTTGTGATCAAAGAAAATATTTTTATTAAATCTTCGCCTAGCTTTTGAAACTTTATTGGTCCTTCTTCAGTGTTCTACAAAACGATATATTATACATTTTAATTTTGGCCAATGTAACATCAAATATGGAAAAGAATAAGACACACATTTTTGTAGTTACTAATTTTCAGTCAAAAGTATGAAAACTTAAATTATTTTCTTGATAACACTGAAAACCGTTTTACACTTTTCTTCACTTTTTCAACTAGAAAATGAGTAGACTAGTTTTATATATTACAGAAAGTAACAAGAAAATAAATAATCATATATGTTTCCTTTGACTACATCCCTGACAAAATCCAAGAAGACATTATCTGCATAAGTTGGTCAATAAATTTATAAAACAATAATAAATGTATATATAATGTAAATATTTCTGAACTTTGTATGAGGGAGTGTATTTATTAGAGTGAATGGTTGATGATGGAATAGCAACCCTATCGTCTCTCGAGCTTTGTATGTGTTGATGGCGGAATATTAATAAAAGTACCCCGATTAGTTTGTTATTGTTTGCAGGTCGATGGAGTAATATTGGATACTCCATCTACCAAATTAAATAAATGCAATGTATACAGAAGTGAATGTATTTATTTGCGTGAATGCGAATGGAATGTTTGTTGTTACAGCTTTCATGAGCTCGGGGCTGAAATGAACAAGATGTCGGATTCCCATAAAAAAATATATAGATAAATAATAATGTTAATAGAATGGAAGAATTAGATGTAGGGCAGGAATGAAATGAGCCTGTCTGACTCTGCAGTGGTGGCGGACCCCTTTTATCCGTGTTTTCTTTAATCCTGGCAATTGAGCCTGGTTAAGCAATTCAATCCCATCACCTGATCAAAGCCACGTTGGAATGAAACCGTACCATGAATATAAATACGTCCGCCTCCAAAGGGACCGCCGCAATATCGGCCTAAGGGTCAATTCCAAAGAAGTGGGAGAAAGAAGGGAGCTAACCGCAAGCTCGTTACATCTTGTAAAAGCTTAACGTCGGATTCCCTTTGGCTTGCAATCTCGTAAAGCAAACAAACAAAAGAGTCGACGTAATATTTACATATTGATCGAATTTTCTTTTTTGACTGAAGAAAAACAATTCACCAAGCACCGGCTTTACTTTTTACTAGCTTTTTTCCCTTCTTTGGTACCCTTCGTGAACGACACCGTATTAACCATCCAATACAGGGCCCATGCTAATTAGAACCGTGTCAAAGCTAAAATTAAAATTTCAAATACAAAAAGGGCGAACTAGGATGGAAAAAAATTAACGAAGAGGTAGGAAATTTCTACCAATTATCCAAGTGAACAACGTAACCTTTGTTTTACTTGTCGCAGAAATGTCACGCAAACTTTCTCACTTTCAGTGTAAAATGTGTGTTATTTATAAATATAACCTTTCTTAATATAGCTTTATTAGATTCTTATATTTCACCGATTTATTTCTATTTTTTAAAAAATTGGCCTTAAGTTTGTTCCTTGGATTAAATAACATATTATAACCAATATATAACCTATAATTATTTATTGAAATCTTACCTTCTTCCTCCGTGGGCACTCTCAACACAACAAGACACGCAAGAATGGCACTAGTGCATAGAAGACACTTTAAGCCCTGAAGATGATCTCAATACAGATCGAAACGTTGGCACGATAAAGAAAATGTTTTTCTGAAACCTACCTCACACAAGACCGCATCTCACGATATCTGAATAATCTTACGTTTATTTAAAAATTAAATTATATTTTAATTGATTGAGTATACATTGAAAAAGTACATCTTTCAATTAATTAATCTTTTTATGTAGTGTATGGGCTGAAATGAAAAAAACTAGTGTCACGAGCGGAATTCGAACCCATGAACTTCGGCTAGATAAGCCGCTGATCTACCGTTACTTCGGTCCACTCGGACACCAATTCCCCATCTCCACCTGCAACCTTTCGAATGTCCCCTACTTTTTGTCATTTAATGATCAGGATTCGTTTCTCAGCGACGTATAATATTTTATGAAAACTATCCGTATTTTTGTATTTTTTTAGTAATTTATTGAACAATTCATTAATGAAAATTTCCGCAATAATTGGAGAGTCATCTTTTACTAGCTTTTATTTTTTTATACACAATTTGGTCAAGTCTAAAAAAGGAATTGTTTACACGTGTTTATGGATGGGAATGTTGATAAAATTTAATATTCCAGCTTAGTGTGCAATTGTATGTATTTCCATGTTTGTACCATTAAATTAATCGCTTTTATGATAGAAATTGTGGTGATTATTGATACAACATCTCTACTAAAATAAATGTGAACGTTTTTTAGATTCTTCTTCAGATAATTCTTTGAATTCCAACGAATTTTTTACATTAAAATTATAATCAGTTTCAATATGTTTCAAATTTGCTTAATGTATTTTGGAAATTATAAGTCGATAATTGTAAATATACAAAAGTCTGTCATTGTCTTCGTTTGTGAAATAACGTGATTTTAGGATAAATAATAAATTTTAATAACACACTATTGAATAAAAATATGAATAAAAATATTATCAAGATGAGATCATATAGTTTTTGTTAGGATAACAATCCATTTGAAGTTTACGAACTGATAATTGTTAGTATTTGGTCGTTTATAAACTGCCCTGTTTGATCCACAAAGCATCCGTTGAAAATGAAGCGACGGCCGCCCAACATGATGAAAGCGGTTATTTCCACATCCTGAACTGTCAACAGGATTTGATGTTGAACAAGCGCTTATCCAATGTTAGTAAAGGACGCGTGTTTAGATGGGGCGTTTTACCTAGGTAAAATCAATGTTAAATTGATAGTTTTCGTTGGATTTCAGAACCATTAAAGCGGATTGTAAATTGACCGATTTGGGCGTGGCTCTGTCACATCTTCCCGAAGAAACCTGTCAATTTATTTGCCCATTTTTTGTCTCAACAACGGCCGTCAGAGACGATACTTTATAAAAAGGCATGTTCGCCCTTTAAACCGAAGTTTGACACTTATTGTTACTCCGCTTGGATTATTAATGAACTGAAAACAACCAAGTTTATTAAAAAAAAAAACATAGTATCATAAACCGAGACGAATATCCAATATACGTTTTTTTGTAATGTTACAATACAATTTGCTTTATCTGTAATTTTTTAAATGTGCTATTCTAATGCATATCACTTGACTACTACTTCTGTATCAGTCATAATTAACATGTATTTTTATCACGATTCTTTCAATAACGGATTATTCGAAATAGTTGATAGTTGTTCATTTCAACTACAGATTATAATGACCCGTCGGGGTACCGGTGTTTTTGAAAAAAAGGCCTTTCGTAGGCATGTCGGGTTCGAATTCAAAGCCGCTGGATTCGAACCAGGGACCTTTTAGCTTACAGTGAATAGCAAAAGGTATAGTTCGTCAGCAGGCTGGAAGCCCAATCTTTCTCAGCATATATTTAAAATGAAGTTTCAACGTGAAACATTAAAAGAAGGTGAACATCGGTGTCTCGATAAAGCATATTATTCGGGGAAATAGTCGGCAAGGAGTATAGCTTTTGAATTAAAAAAAAAAAGTATAACAAACGAAAATTGAGTAATAAAAACACTATTAATATGTATCTGTAACAAAACATTGCACAAAAAAAGTGCAGAAACAGTGGAATTCACTCATTGGACTTAAGCAATCCAAGAAACTTATAGGACATAGAAGGAAAAACATTGAATCTTAACATGATTCTTGACGACACGCCACTGACTGAATAGTCATCTGAAGAAGATTGATATAATCCAACACTTCACGAGCAGTTTCTGCAACAAGCAGAAGAGATACCTACAAATCTACTGTAGAATAAATTTAACCACTGAAACCGAACCAATTAATCAAATTGGATGGAGTATGTAAGTAAGTACTGAACAGGGAATAAAGACATTATCAAATGAATATGCTACACACCACGAATATAACTTCTGCATCTTATAAAAATCTACAATTAAAAAAGCTAAATAATGTACGATCATGATAAAGGTTTTTCAATATTTCAAGCTATACACTTGTTTTTGACATGGCAATTGCATGAAAGGCTTGTCATCCAGCGTTCAAGGCCTATTTATTCTACGTTTGTCAACGGCACCGATATAGAAATATTTCCAGCGATTTCTGACGTGACAAAGTCTCGATGATTAGGCAGAATTTGTTCTTCGTTCAATACATCTTTTTATAACGGCATGAAATAAACATTCTGACAGCAAAATATGGTGTTCCGTTTGCGTATAAAGTTCAATTTATTTTCTATTCGAACAAGAAAATTGCAACAATTTTCCGATCCAATCTGACAATTTTTACCCACATTGTTAGCTTTGTTATTGTTTTATCGAAATCCTTGTTAAGCGAGGAAAAATATATTTAATGTGCCAAATCAGATTTTAATGTAAACAGCGATTGATTACTGCTTGAGTGAATGTATTTATTAGTGCGATAGTAGAGTATGCATGAGTGGGTCTATGGTGGAATATCAAGTACCCCATAAACCCACCACCTAGGATAACATGTTAGATTAATTGTAATTTTAGTTGTATGGATGTATTTATTAGCGTGAACGAGGGCGGGTCTTCAGAGGAATATCTAGTACTCTGAAACCCGCGCATAGGCTAGGCTGGGTTTGAATGTTAGGGAATGAGTTTCAGAACCCTTTCACCAAGTGTGGGAGGGGTAAAAATGCGGGGAAATAGAGTCGAAATGTGGGGTGCCAGCAATAGCCGAGGCAGCTAGCCGGCCGGTAAAAAAATGTAAACAGCAATATTTAATTATTTTTTTTAATGATTTATGGCAAGAAGGCCATTTAGTAAGATACAACAACAATAAAAAATCTAAAGTTATAAAAATTCCAAGAAACACTATTCATATTAAAACATTGAAAACAACGTATATACATAAAAACATAAGAAAAGGGATAAAAGATCATTTACAATTGTATGATCATAGAATATATTTCTTTATTGTAAGTTGGTGTTTGTTAAACTTTTCAATGGCAGAAAGCTTATTACTAACTGTTAAAATTTGATAAATGCCCGATTGAATTATATATGTAAAGGGGGTAAAGGAAGGGGATTTCAGCTGTTGTGAGAGCTGTCATTGAAAGTGATTAGGTTTAACAATTGGGGACTATTAATTTTGCTATCGATAAGGCTGTAAACGAGACGTGAATCAATTTTCTCCCTTCTCAAGAGAAAGGTAACAGGTTTTGAGTTAATAATCATCGTTAGAAATTTACGGGGAAGAGATTTTTAATCTAAAAGAAAAATAAACATTTTATTAAGATATCGTGAGATGCTATCTGGTGTGATGTAGGTTCCAGAAAAACATTTTCTTTATAGTGCCAACGTTTCGATCTTTATTGATGTCATCTTCAGCGCGCAAAGTGTTTGTCTTCTTTATAATTGTGCCTTTCTTGCGTGTAGTGCTGAGAATGCACTTTGAGCCCCGAAGATGATCTCAATAAAGATTGAAACGTTGGCACGATGAAGAAAATTTTTTTCTGAAACCTACATCACACCAGACTGCATCTTACGATTTATGAATAATTATCGATTAACGGTCACTAATCACCAAATATAAAAATTTTCTTTCTAATTTGTTACAATGGCACTTTTGATAGGGTGACCAGAAAGGACTATTGAGAATCATAAATCTTAAAAAATTTAATAATCTCCTTAGTAATGTTGATTGAACAATGGGAAAATTCAAGAGCATGAGTAAATGTAATCTCAGTTTATAGTTGCAATTTATTACGAAAATAGACTCCAAATTAATGTTTTTATTATATCTAAACTATATAATAAAAATTAATTAAATAATTAATGCATCTACAAAATACTTTAGTAATAAAATATAGATATTTGTAACAATGAAAATTTGAAAAAACGAACTGTCAACTTATTTTAGTTTATTCTACATTTTACGACAATAGAACTTCAAACAAATGTATTTGTGTTTACAAAGTTTGGGTAATTAGAGTAAAATACATTTTAAACTTTCTGCAATTACTACCAACAGATGTTTCTTCATTTAAAAAAAGTCTTAAATGAAAAAAATATGTAAGTGTATGTGTTTGATTATATAATTTCAAACATTTCTCGGAAATATTCCTGTTGGGCGAACAACAAAAGTTTAAAGCCAAAGTTTTCCCAACATTGACACATTTTCATAATACCTAAATGAAAACACTTCAGCATTTTCCTTCATGCTTGACATTTCAAGTTGGCGCGTTAAATGGAACTCCTTCGGTACGGCGAATTTTCAGAATTTAGGCGAGAGGGAAAAGGGCGCCCGAGGGAAATGTTTATATGGACTTTCCCAAAAGAGGGCACAGTTTGGAACAAATCCAAAGGGCGCGGGGCGATGCTGCACTTCCAGCCGCTATGTTTTTATATTCCATTTCCTAAGCGAATTACATCCAAGGGGGATTAACTTTTCCCTCAAGAAGTAAAGTTGCGGGTTTGGAAACATTGACTTCGAGCCGGGTATGACTTCTCGTGTCGTGTCAGTACAATCATGAATGAGTTACTTCATTCATAAGTTTAAATTCGTTCAACTTTTGTTTTCCTGTTTCTTCATTTGTCGGTTTAATTGAGTGTACGATTTTTTACAAAACTCAAAAATTGTACTTAGACTTACATATTACAAATGAATAAAATTTTATACTAATTGAAAAGCATGCACATATATTTAATATTTTTAATTTGATGGATTTTTTATTACATGCACAGAGAGAGATTTTTCCATTACATCTGTTACTCGGTGAACTTGGTCTATTGTTGAGTGTCTTCTTCGGAATCCAAATTGGAGGTCAGGAATGATTTTCTATTGCTTTCTGTACGAAATTTATATATTTTACAATGTGAAAAATACTCCAATAACGAAACACATTCACTATCAACATACACTGTCTGACACCAAAATATCAGAGCCATACATAATAGATAACCGCCAATCCAATACTCGCAGTGAGTTTTGGTCTAAATGAAGGTGTCCGTGTGTCAACCTCGCATGTTCTATAATTAATCGGGTGAGGATGAACCTTGACATTGCAGTAGATACCGAGATTCGGCCCACCGAAGAGGCCCAATTTTAATCGTGTTTTTAATACATTGTTAGCGTCAGATCGTTGGATCTCTTGGTGTAATTCTGTAGGATGGGACTTACCCGCCTGTCATTTTGCGAAACGCTCCAATTCATTAAAAATTTATTTTTTATTTCTTCTGATACATAATATTTTTTATAATTTAATAATGTACGGTTGTAACTATACAATGATTGAAATAATGTTCTCTTTCTTCTTTTCTTTTAATTGGTAGAAAAGGCAAAAATGGTCAGGAAAAAAATTAAGTATCCAGCCCAATAACATCCACCCCGTCACCCTAATACCATCACACCAACAACGCGGACGAAAACGCAATTTTCTCCTCAAACTCAACTTCTATCCAAGTCCTCCTCCAATGTTTTAGAACTTGCTTATCGAAGACTTGTACAAAAAACAGAGGACACGATTGGATGAAGAGAAATGTACTCACTGTACGTTAAATTATAAATGCAATCTTTCTTTCCACTTTTACTTCAACAACAAAAAGACACAGATTTCCAGTCATATCATTCAACTTAGAACTATACCTAGATAACTAACTGATGCGGAATCCCCATAAAATTCACAAGAGACAACAACTTAAGAAAAGACTTGGACAACTACCAAGAATTTTAGGACAGAAATGTGACTAGACAGTCAAGATTAAACTAACCTAATATGAAATATAATTTTATTCTAAAAATCTGGGATTAGGCCAATATGAAAGCATATACTCTCGTTCGTATGTTAGGAAGAGATCTCCTTCGTCAAGACGTTCTATAGATATCTATAGATATAACGATTCTGTTAGGAACACTTGTAAC
>CM077102.1:33262112-33286413 GCA_039619505.1 Cimex hemipterus
CATAATTCACATAAAATGAAATTCGATATCAAATATCGGAAAATGTCCTGATCGAAGAAATCCACCAATTTCCAGTTGACATTTTAATTTACCAACGCGCCCACTAGCCAATGTGGACTTGAAGTATCCGGCTCTAGGGGTGTGATAGCAAGGAGCAATAACTGTTTGAGTATAATGAACTTAAAACGGCAGGTAATGCATCGTGGTATGACAATTTTCACCGTGACCTCAAAACGGACAGTAAAGGAAGGTGGTTTGAGGGTTGGGTGTTGGGGTTGAACGACTCCCAAACCGATGTTGCACATGGTTACTTACTGTGTCTGTCAGCACTCGCGTGTTTTTTTGAGTTATTCAACCGCGTTTCGGCATCGCACAATCTTCAGTGAGGAACTCGTTTGAATAACTCAATTAATTACCGTCAGTAAGTAATTTTATGCCGGTTCAACAAGACTAAAAAATTAGCTCACAATCAAAAGTTTAGAGACGTCAACGAACAACTAACCAGACAACTCGAAAGAGTATTTTTTTACCGAATATAGTTTAGGAAGGATTGATGGATCAGGATACATCTGTAAATTAGAAATCAGGGATGCGTTCATCAAAACAATACGTTTTGGAACGTATGCCAAGCTTTCAACCATGATGTCTTTATCAGGGCTCTATGTGTAATTAAAACGTTTAAAAATCATAAAAATCATAAAACATTGGATAACTTACTCGTGTTGTTGTTTCTGCTGTTATCATTATAATATTTTACTTTTAATATTGTGATAATAAATTGTTCACAATTTTTTCTGATAATTATTGTGTTACGTACTGTTAATTATTGTTATTGCCCTGATGAAGGTCTCAATCAAGGCTGAAAGCTTGGCATAAGTTACAAAACTTACTTGTGTTGATGACCGCATCCCTGATTTCTAACTTACTGGTGATACATAGTTAAGCTGTACGATTTCTGATAGTTACGTCTACTAGAAAACGTATTTTTTAATATATTTTGTTTATGTTCAGTATAAACTAATAAGTTAATAAGTCATTATGTTTTATTGAGTAAATTTAAACCTATTTATAATTTAATTAATTTTACTTTTTGTCTAAACTCTTCGTTGAGATGAAAAATATTATGTCACGAGCGGGACACTTTTTCATCTCCACTAAGACTTTAAATAAAAAGCATAATTAATACGGTCAATTATGAATACTAAATAAAAGTTTTTCCTCACGATAATATTCGGGGCAATTTTCAGTATGACTACAAGTGTTTCCCCCTTTCTGTCAACGGAAAAAATACACATGTCAAGAAGGCGTACTAATAAGTTCAGATTGACGAGAGGAATAATAAGTTTTCTGATAAGAAACTTGCGAGGGACTTTATCGTCCTAACTTATTTTCGGCGTCTGGCTGGAGGGGCCGAGGACGTTTGTCATCAGAGAGAAGTTGTGTCATGAGGCTATTACGGAGAACTTGGAATTACACGGAGTCGGTTATCTCCAGGAGGCGATGCCATAACCGCACCCTTTGTTCGACATAGTACAAACAAATCAAAAGTTTCGGCCGGAATCGCGCCGTCCATGAAATAGACTAAGCGCGCCTGCTTAGCTGCTGACGCTTTCAATTTCGAAATGGGTTAAGGAGCGCGTCGACTCGAGCCCCTGTTCCGAAAAGAACTCCTTTCGAAGAATATCTACTCATTACAGCCCCTACCTTACCAAATTACCTCGTCAGTTTTTATCCGCCCCGGAATATAATTATAAACCACCCTCGAGGCCGAGGCCGCTTAATAAGGCAAATGTTTAGTGTAAGACATATTTTTTAATTTAAAAATTTACTAAGTCACAAAGTAGTTAAAGTAGTTTGTCTTGCTTAATACTTAATACTACTGCCGATCGTAGCCTGCAATTGATTGTATCTAAGATTTAAAAAGAGTTACCTCTCTCCTTTACGACTGCCGCATAAAATTAACGTTTAATTAAAACATATTTTCAGCATCGTTTCTTGAGTACCGAAGCGTGTAGCGGAAGAAAAAACGGACATCAAAACCTTGTGAACTCCCATGGATGGATATCGATCTCGAAAGCTTTTGTTACATCTTCGGATCTCCGACTTTTACGACCAACGATCATCGCATTTTCAACCCAATTCACCTCGGCGGTCGTAAAATAACCATCGTCGTTACATCCGAATCGAGTTTTCCAAACACAAAAGCACGAGATGAAACGTGCAGTAAATATCTAGTTTCTATTTGCACGATTTAATTAATGAAACCCCTTGCATTATGATTAAAGTAAAACTTATACGAATCAAATCGAGAAGTAGTAATAATAAGAAAGCCTAACACTGAAGATGGCGAGAAGATAAATTGAGTTTGTCAGCTCAACGTAGCGAAAAACAAAATGATCACGAAGACGTCATTTTAGTAATTGTGTAATATCAGAAAATATTTTTATATTTTGTAATAACATTTAAAATCGTAAAGGCGTACAGAAAGGCTGAGAAGCTCGATAAAGTGTAAAATACGGAGTTTTTCCTGGAATGCTACAAATTTTGCTAATACATATTCAAATTCAAACCAATTATTATACATTTTATATAGTCTGGTCGTTTTCTGATTATTTGGGTAATACTTATGTGGGTTGGTATCACTGCTAACTTGAGGGGAGGCTGGTTACTGTAGCAGTACTGAAGGCATAGAGTTGCCTGGAGTCTCTGTAGCACCAATAATAGATTACTGTTGCCTGCATATAGAGGTGTGTCGAACAACTAGTACCACCTCAAGGATGCAAATATGGTAATTTCTATAGTACTTTTAGTGTTGCCCGAATCCAGAAGTGCATGATGTAAACTGCTACCACCTCAGACCGGTAAATATGCTGGTTACTATAAAACCTCTAATGGTTTAGAGTAGCACGCATTGATAATGAAGTCATATATTTTATTAGGTAATATTATTACGATTACCTGAATGTACAACTTTTATATATTATTGTGTATTACATTATTTTTATTATTTTATGGTTTATTAACATTTTTTGTAATATATGATTACAGATAATAAAATAGCGTTAAACAATTTGGGCATAATTTTTATTGTGATGAACAATAACATGTATTCAGCATAACTGAAACTCTACATGTAGCATGATAGTCCGAAATTGGCTAGAAAAAATGAAATAAATATGTTTATTCTTAACTTATAAAAATTGTTTAAAAAAACGAGTTCATCTGAGGAAGAGGTGATTCTCCGCCCCACAGGACGGGATGACATCAACCCTTGTTGTAACGTTGAGGGGCTTAAATAAATTCGTGAGCTGGATGAATTTCATGAAATGATCCAGTTTGGAGGTAATATACCGGGACACCGGGTCTTACCAATCTTTGCTCGCGGATCAGAGGCAAATTACACGGAACGCTTGTGAATTTCCGAGCGGAGAGGTCCAGGGAAATACCTTAAACATATCCTACGGAGAGGCGAAAACATTATTACAGTCAAAAAATTAATTAACTAATTATTTAAACTAATTTATTAAACTGTACGTAGAACATTTATAGTTGCGGTTGTAATTAGTGATCACTACAATTTTCCCAACCCGTTCAGAAATGAAGTTAATTAAAAATAAAACGTTTTTTCTATAATCATATTTGTTAATAGGTTGTACATGTCATGTTTGATCTAGTTCTATAAAATATAAATATCTCAACTATAATGTTAGATTAGATATTTACATTACTGCCTTTGCAATCACTGACTTATACAGCAAATATGATACTGTTGAATATATTTTTATATATTATATCTGTTGAAAGATAATGTTTCTCGTCTTATTGCCAAAAGAATTAAATTTCTAGTTTTAATAAGGTCCAAATTAAAACGTTTGCATTTTTTCTCGGATTACCTGTCGGTCGTTTTTGGCACAAAAGTTGTCGACATGGACAACAACTGTAATTAACGCATTAGTGATAACCTTTAGAATTATATCCTAAGCATAACTGCCATCATAGATCATCAATCTAAAAAAAATATAGATTAGAGAAATGAAATAAATGCCCTTAGTTATATAAACAGATGGGAATTGTTTTATGAACTTAATAATTGAGCACCTAAAAATTTAACTTTATTGGCTAATGCTTACAGTTGTTACCAAAAATGTTACTAAATATTAAACCAGGTAGGCCAAAGTTACGCTAACTGCTAAATGGCCAAAATCTCTTCTTTCTCCGTCGATTTAGTAAATTGGTGAGATTTTGACGGTATTGTTTCAGGATCCACGTATCCTGTGTAATCTCATTCTTTGTAAATTTACATAATTTCATTATGCTAATAGCAAAGATACAAGTATTGTCTATAAAACTGGAATTTTCTTTCCAATTATATTCTTCTCTTGTTTACTTTTCCTACAAAAGCATCCAAGTGTAATTTTTTTTTTTGAAAAATAAACCTTATATACAAATATGAATAAAAAGTGAAATTTAATTTAAATTGTTTTGTTTACTTTGCTTTTCGAAAGGTAATCGGCCGGATGTTTTAAAAAAGAACCGGATTCGCACGAATAAATTTAAAAAAGTCAATAAAATAATAAATATGATGTATGACAAACATTCATTGTCTTTGGCATATATCAAAGGTTGTACAAATTTCAACTATTTGACCATTGTTCAATAGAAATTTAACAAAAAATTGAAATGAAAAAATTTCAACTTATGTGTGCCTGTAATAAGGGAAATTTTGCCTAACGTTGACGTTATCCAAAAATTACTGAAATTTAACGTAACGCAAACTGAAATAGTGTCCTACGTTATTTGCCTTAGAATGGCGAGTTTGTTCACGGGTGAGAAAGTAAAGTCAGACAATTAGTTATTTTTGGAAATCTTAATGTAAGTAAAATTTGGAGAATTATTAGCAATGTAATAACATTGTATATTTAGTAATTAAACTTTTACCATTTGCATAGGTTTTCATGAATCCTGACTCCTAAGAATTTAGTGTTCCAACAATAAAACGTTTAAATCTTTTTTTACGAACAATTAGGAATGGGGCGTACGTGGCCGCATGGTTTAATCTTTGATACGGCGGTCATCACTGTAAGGTGAAGGTCCCGGGTTCGAATCCAGCGGCCCTGCATTCAAACTCGACGTACTTACAAATGAAAAAAAAACAAAAAAAAAAACAGGAATGATAGTTACAGCGATCTTATATATTTGTGTGGTGGTTAGTGCCCGTTAATCCCTGATTATTCAGGAGTGTGGAGTCACTAAATAAAAAATATTTTAGTTTAAAAAAAAATCATTTAGGAAAGAGTCAGGACATAAAGCTTGTTTTGGTTTTATTTAGTGAATCCACCATGAATGTATTGACATTTAACTCTGTACTAGCATTTTTATGCTTTTGAAATAGTTTGGTGATTAGTGACCGTTAATTGATAATTATTCGGGAATCATGAGATGCGGTCCGGTGTGATGTAGGTTTCAAAAAACATTTTCTTGGTCGTGCCAATATCGTAATAATTGTGCCATTCTTGTCTGTCGTGTTGAGAGTCATGTCGTGTGGAAATGATGCAAGAATGACACAATTTCACATTAGACAAACACGTTAAGCCCTGAAGATGATCTCAATAAAGATCGAAACGTTGGCCCGTTAAGAAAATGTTTTTCTGGAACCTACATCATACCAGACCGCATTTCAGGATTTCTCAATAATTTCTTATACATATTAGGTCTTTGCTTTAATTAAGCTATCAAATAAAACAGACCCATTGGCTGTACCGCTTAAATACAAATTAATAGCTAAACTTCTCAGAGACAGGGAATAAATATTTTTTATAATGAATATGTATATGGTTACTTTGTGCCTAAAACCATATTTTAGTTTTTTCCTAACATTGCAAAGCTAACGTAACAGTTTTTTCTTGAAAATTTTTGGCACTTTTCTTCTCTCATTTCATTTAAGCTGAACTTCTACAAAAATTAGATTTTCAGCTCTTGCGAAACTATCGACAGCTATTAAGAGAAAATCCTTAACATTGGTGAAAAAGTGAAACATTGTTTACAATAATACAATAACGACAATAACCTGAATCATGCAAACTCCCCGGCCAATTTAAAAATTAGTAGCCAAAACTGTTTTTAACGAGTGTTCAAATAGCGTCAACGTTATTAAAAGACGTTAAATGAAACGGTTACTTTGAATCAGCGTAATCATTACGCACAATTTTTCAAATGATTTTTGTTAAAGTCTAGCTGTGACATATTTTTATATTTGTTTGGAATAATATGAAACTTTTTTAATATTTATTTTTCACCAGAACTACATACTTTAAAACGTTTTTCTCTTACGTACATTCTCTTTTCCAATATTTGTACAAATTCATAGTCTATCTTACGTAATAATTTAATGGGCAGTTTTGAAATAAATCTTGATGAATTAATTATCAGTTTTTATGATTGAAAAATTTCTTTCCCAGTGAGCAGCATTTTTAGTATAAAGCTTAAAATTTTAGTATTATAATTATAAATTAAAAAGGTTAGGATTGAGTCATATATCAGCCTCGTCCTTGATCATTTTGATTTTGATGTTTTGTGTGGCAATACGTTTATGAAGTTCAATATTCAATATTTAAGCTCATCGATTATTTGCTGTTTTTTTCATCATTTTTGTAACAATTCAGCTTTAAAAAACTACAAATACTAGTGTCAGCGTAGCAAAACGTCCTAATTTTAAATCATATTATGATGTTAAGACAGAAAGACAGAAACAATGCCTAGTTGAGAAATCCCCATCTCTGTTGTTGACGCCGGTTAACCGCAACAGATTTCTCGTCAACCGTTGTCGGAACCACGTTGTCCCAGGGCGATTAGATTTGCTTGCTCCCTCAGCCGAAAACAAATGTAAAAATATCCTTTCAAAAGCACATCCATTAATATTGCTGGAAAGAAACTTTCGACTCCACGCAACTACGGGAAAATAAACAACACAGTTCTAATGTTCAAATGAAGCTTATAAATTTCCTTGACGTAATTCGCCGACTCTGAACCATTAACCAGTTGCAAACGGTAAAGAATAAAAGCGCGAATTTCATCCATTAGTCAACTCTGCATTACCGGTCATTTCACGGTCTGTCTCTCTTCGCCATTTGTGATTAGCGAGGCCCGTTTACGCCTCACGCAATAAGCAATTTATACGATATCTTTTTGTAACCGTCGCAAAATGTTTTGAGCGCTTTCATGAATAGAAATAACAGAGTCAGAAATTATTATTTAAAAATATATAATTAAATACAGGTTTAGCGGAATTTATGTCTAACAATATTTACTTCTAGCTAGATAACTTATAATTAAATATTATAAATTATAACGAAATTATTTCTCATTGAAAATGTTAAAAACCCAGCAGCCAAATGTAATGATAATTTATGAAAGGTATTGGTTTTGATAAAAAGTACGAACGGGATTCGAACCGTTGGGCTAGATACGCCGCTACTCTACTACTTGAGCTATCGTGACCTCGATCCACTCGGACGCTAACCTCCCATCTCAACCACAACTTTTGAATTTTCCCTACTTTTTGCCACTTTTCTAATTCCGTGTAATTTATTTGATTCTCGGCGACAAATGAAATGACCACGGAGAGCTTTAGTGAAAATAGACTCCGTTTTACTTATTAAAACCTTTTACGTTTTACTACTTAAAATATTAATAATGTAGTGTTATGACTATCGGTAGTTTTTTATTTTCCAGCTGGATTTGAAGCTCTCTCCCATTAAGGAGATACCATTTAATTCCGCGATATTATGTACGACACATAAGTGCAGTTTTTTTGGTTGGATTGTTTGTTCTAACTACATTTTTAAAATTCAAATAAATCGGTTTTTCATCTTTAATATTCTTATAACTTACCTAATCTTGCAAGTATCAAGTAATATGTAATTAAATTCAATTACTTGAAATTCTTTATTGAATAAGTAGGAAAGGAGGGGTTGGTGGCCGTTGACACGGCGCTCATCACTGTAAGGTAAAGGTCCAGGGTTCGAGTCCAGCGGCCTGCATTGGAACCCGACATACTTACAAATGATATTTTTTTCTCAAAAACACCGGCACCCCGAAGGTTGATATAACCACTGCTGTTGTGAACCCTCGTAGAAAAAAATAAAATAAAAATAGGTAGTAGCGTAGGTGATATACCTTTAACAAATGGGATGATGCTAGCAAAAATTATCGATAGTATCGATAGATTTTAACCTTTAATATTGCCTTCTCGACAGTGCTCAAGTATCGCCGATTGGAACCCAATCAATAACGACTTTTTAGTTTGCCGTTGGACTATTAGTTAGTAGCAGTATTGCCCAAAATGTGTTTGAAAGATTTCGTATTAATTGCAAAAAAGTACATTAAAACTTCTGGTCAAGCTATACGAAGGAAAGAGAGAATGAGTAAAATCAAAGTACTGCGAGACTATGAAAACGGTAAAGCATCAAAACTATTTTGTCTGTGTATTATCGTAAAGTTTTCTCTTGACAAGAGATTTTTCAAAATTTCAAAGAACTATCTCTGATATATTATTCTCACGTCGATATAAGAGCTTAATTTGAAACAAAATGATTTCCTTGAACGATAGGAAGAAAACTTATTCGTACATTTTTAGATCGGGAGTGAGAGCAATAGGATTCTGAAGGCCAACGACAAAGGGGGTACTCGCGACTTTGCTATGCAAATCAGAGGGTCCGACAAGCGGAAAGGACGGGTATATGCGACCACGCCATGCTGTAAACTTGTTTCATTAAATCACTACCGGCAATGTTCATGAAGTGGCGATTGCAAGCAACATTTTACCCTCTGTCAACTAGCTAACGGCTTGTTTAGTGGAATTTAGTACTTTTTGACAGCACCAGGAGATTGAATTCGGTTTCTGGGCGAAAATTGAAAATAAAAAATGAAAGACAATTAATGTTTTGATTATACATTGGCAAAATGCAATTGTTATGAAATTGAACAATAATATTTTATTATTATAATGTACACATCCACACACTCATTCTCATTTTTTTCTTTCTCTCTCTCTCACTATCTCACTCATTCTCTCTATCACTCTCTTTCTCTCCCTATCTCTCTCTCTTTCTTTCTCTATCAATCGCTCTTTTCCTTGTATGCTTTTCTTTTCAATTTATTTTTCTCCCTTCATCAGCAGTTCAATTTACATTTCTATCTAATCTCTGTTAGTTCATTCACCTATCCTGTTGAAACAGTTTGTTTGTTAATGTTTGTCCTAAGTAAAACAGAGAAAAGCCAGATTTTGGCCTACCTTAGAAAAAATAGATTTATTTTACGTGAATTTTGTTTTCATCTAGTAAAATCTTTGCAATGTTTCTTCTGGTATTTTCAAAATTTATTTAAAAAATGTAAACAATTCATTCAATTTTAATCAACAACAGATTTTTGTTAAAAAGTAAAAATTAATTCGCAATGCTTTACGAATGTTTAATATTTATTAATATTAATCGATTATTAATATATAATCCATTAATATTTCACTGAAATAATCCGGGTTTTTGTGTTTTTAATAATATCATGTATTTTAAAAGAGAAATCCCTAAAGTATATGTAATTAAAGAAATTATAAGCAGAAAAAACGTTATGGAACTCTAAAACAGTTTTCCTATTGAGCTTCGAAATTGACTTCTGATTTAGATACGGAAACCAAAATTTAGTCAAATTTGATCGCTAGTAGTGTTTTTCCTATGGTGCGTGCTAAATTTACTCACGCTTTATACAATATGGAACCTATGTATCGTTTTTCCGTCTATTATTCTTTTCTTTCTCGAAAAAACTTAAAAAAATAATATAAACAAAAATAATTATTCCCCGAAAAAAGAATTAAATTTTACGGTATCTGTGCTTATACGTTACGGTATATTTATAAGTTTTGTACATTTTTTACGTGGGGGCGTTTCAAATTCAGGGTCGTTAGATTCGAACCCGGGACATTTATCTAGTGCTGAGAGCCGTGTCAACGCATAAATCGATGAAGCCACTGACGCCCCTACGAGTAATATTATTATATTATTTCATAATATTCGGATTTGTTTGTATTGAATAATACATATAGTTTTATATTCATTTTTTATAATTTTTATGTAAAGTTTGGTAGAGTTTATGTCCCGCTCGTGAAACTACTTTTATAACTCAACCTCGCTTTTCATAAAAATTACTAATGAATTTAAATCATTACTTCCGTTATTTATGACCTACTATACTAAAATACATACGGCATAATTTAATTTTCTTGTTCATGATTTATTTGGTTGTTCTGTTAAACGTTTGATGGTGTTGTTAAACTTCTCCTGCGAAAGCATAATTTACAAACTTTGCCAAAAACAGGATTAGATTTATGATTCAACACTTAACCTAAATTTTATAAGGGGTAATAAAGTTTTAAAATAATTCGTGATTTTATTTTAAATTAAACTCATTTTTCATAATATCTGCATTTGGAAATATAATTTTACTTTTTACCTGCCTGCTTTTTCAAGAGATGAAAAAGTTTCTCAAGTTTCAGAAGGTTTATCATACCGTAAAAGTTTGAAACCTAATACTTTTTTTTATTTTCCCCTTTGCTACATTTTTTAGTATCAGTACAGTCTTTACAATGTGGCCAGTCATACTCCACAAACTCCGCCAACTTTTTTCATAAATTCTCAAAATATCAAAATATTAATACACAAGTGGCTAATGATGTATAACCATTTCAATTATATCATACAAATTATCCAAATCATTTTTCATTTAATAAGCCAAACTATATGGTTATGGTTATATATTCGTATTAAACATTCGTTTCAAGAAAAAAGAAATTATCCAAATTTATAAATGAGTTTTTTCAATTTGTGGGAAATTAAGTGTTAATTTGTTCAAAATTTACTTCACTGCACTTTTAATTTATTTTCTATTATATTACATATTTATTTTTACGGAGATTGATGCCTTTCTTAAACAATAAACGTTTCTGGGTTTTCATGATTATTGTTATTTATAGGAGAAACACTTTAAAAGTATATACGATTTTTAAATCAAATTACTTATTTATTATCTTATACGGAACAATAATGTACACCTAGTTTTGCCTTTAACAAAATGGATGACGTTTATCCTTTATCATCAAGAAGGCATCTCTTATGTTTAATAAGTAATTAGCGTTTAATTATCGAATGCGCCGCTTCGTGTAACTCTAGGCACGCTAACTTACCTAATTATTCATACACTCAAATGCGATTAGTGTAAATCCATCTGTTCCCACGTTAATTTGGTTAATTTAGTGATGTTGTTTTAAGGGTTTTATTATAATATATCTTAATATATTTTAACAAATTATGTACAAAGGAATTGTGTTAATCTGTGCCTTTTTTTGAACTTGTACATTAATTTTATTAAGAAAAAAAGTTTAGACAATTTTAGCAGGAATTTCGGCTTCTCAATTACTGAAAAAAATAATATAAAACTTTATAAACTAAATAGCATAAGATGAAACTCAACTGGTATATACGTGAGAATTGACCCCAATGTTTGGCGTCGTTTGTCACAGTGGCTTCATCCTCCGGCAACAACCCGAACCTGAAAAAAAACGAAATAAGACCTGCCATTTTATCGTGTTTTTCCGAACTCCATGCTCGCTGGGGATATCAGAGGGCCTCGTCCACGTGCCGTGACCCGACTCCGACTTCGTCTTCATTTCTCATACCAATCTTGACGCCATTTCATAATTTCCTCTGGGAGCCCGAGTCAAAGACTCGTAAATCACTTTTCAACCCGTTGGAATTTTTTTATCTCCCGGAATGAGTCACAAACTTTTCCCCGACGAAATGTATGCATACATATTTATGAAGGTCAACAAGTAATCATCGAATCAATGCGGTAACTTTATTTTTGTCGTGTATATCTTCAAATTCTTTACTGAAAAACGCACTTCATGCTTTCCTCATTTTGTATAAATGATTCAACATCCAATTAAAATAACTTCCACCAAGGCACATCGAAAACTATCGGCTTGTAGCAATGAAAAAAATAATATAGTTGAATATTTCTTACACATCTATGTACCGATAAAGCACTTCAAATGTTAATACACAATGAAATGTAACAATGATTCAATTAAAATCCAATCGTTTGCTGTGAATAGAATAATTTACCAAATGAATGAGTGCTCATATGCATTAATTACGATCTCAAAAAGACATTTTTTCTCGAACTATCAAGGAATGTGCCTTTTTCATTAGAATTTCGAAACATTATGAATAATTTATCATGTTAAGAAAAGTAGGAAAATAGTTTTCCTTTCAACTACTCACACTTAGTATTAGCGGTAGTTGCAAACCTACTGATTTCTTTATCGTCGGTCAAAAACATGCCGGTTTTTCGATCTTCCACCTGTACGACTGCTGCCCTTAGTAAAGACACAACTGTGACGTTTGTATCTCACTATTTTTACATCAGCGAAAACAATTCGAAAGCCTTGCGACTGTAAAACATTATTAGTTTTGCGACTATGCCCAATTCAGTAATTTATGCGACTGCAGAGTGTTAGCGTAGTTTTAACGCCTATTGACTGTTGATACACCAAACTGGAATTTGAAAGACGTGCAAAACGTGTATCGTACCGAGAGCCGAAGGTCAGTTTTGGCAACCAACAGCTGTGAAAAGATGTGAAAATGGACGAAACAAATTCCTGAAGTTTGTTTTTATAAATTCTGACGCCCAATATTTACATGACCAACGTATATTCTCTAAACCCCGGCCCTAATAAAAACAAAGCGTGAAAGTTACATCAAAATAGATTTTTCAGTTTACGTTGTTATCATTAGTATGGACTTTCATATATACAGGGTGCAACTTTGCTCGTAGATACTACTTCAAAAATAGAACAATAACTTCGAATTAATTTTTTACATTTTGTTAAGATTTCACAACCTTCTTCAAATAAACAATAATATCTCCAAAAGTAAAAAGGTTTGGACAAATCCGTTGATACCAATAAAAATTACTTTACATTTCTAATAAGATGTTATTAATACTAAACTTGTAAACGTACGTGAAATTAGTGCTTCAGTAGCAAGATTTTTGGCAAATATTTTTTTAAGCTTGAAACACTTACTAGGTAATTCTAAACTTTAGTAGAGAGACCGGAAATTTCAGATAATATAGTCTATTTAATATCCTTTTTAGTAAAGTTACTTATTTTTTAATTACTTTTATCAAAGTTGGCAAAGATGAAGAAAAGGAAAACAAAAGTCCTTAACCCAAATTAAAAAACGCTTATTAAATCCACTCAAAATTTTTATACTTTTTAATTTTCCAACTTAAGCCTCGTTTTTTTCCTCTATCAATTTGTTTTCTTTGAAAAAGTAATTAACAATAAAATTACACCACTAAAAGAGATATTAAATTGAGTATGTTTTATGAAATTTGCTGGCATCTCGGCTTCTAAAGTTTAGAATTACCATAGTACGTGTTCCAACTTAAAAAAAAACAACATTATTTTCAAAATTCTCGCTACTAAAAAACACTTGTTTACCGAACGTTTGCAAGTTTAATATTAATCAGATGTTATTCAAAATTTAACGTAGTTGTACCAATGGATTTGTTCAAGACCTTTTCATTTTTGAGTTATCATTGTTTATGTGAAGCAAGGTCGTGAAATTAAAGAGAGTGGAATAATTCCGAAATCCCTGAAATGCGGACCACAGTTAATTAGGACTTTTTGGATTTAAATTGAATTCGAATCTACAAGCAAAGTTTGAAACACTAGTTGCCGTACACCCTGTATAGGTTATGGGGTGGCATTACCGATATCTGATGTGTGAATGTAATTGTTAGAGTGAACGGGCAGGATTATCCTCAATAACTACGAGTGGCATTGTGTTCTCTGAGGGTGAGGTTATTCACTTGACTACACATTTCATCTTGTTCTATTAATTTGTCATTATATCATCAATTGACGTGGCCCAAAGGTACAGCGGTCTAAAAATACGATTTCGAAAAACTAATATAATACGGGGTTAGCAATTATATCCTAAAACATCGTAACTTGGCTGAACAAACAGGAAAAGAAACTTGAAAACCTGTTATATTTACATTACGTAATTATATTTTATATTACTATTGAATCGAAATAGTACATTTCTCTTCTTTTATCATTACTTTTTTTTTGTTCATTCTTTCTTATACATTTTAAACAATAAGTTTACAAAATAAACAACCGTCATCGCTTAAGAACTTGCTAATTGAAATTTTTGTAAACGTTTAATTACTTAAATTGCCTGAATTACCTGCTAAAACAACCATATAAAACTTTTACGTGGTAAGCACGTTAACAACCATGTTATACATTTATAAAAATTTGTTAAATTTGAATGTGTTTTAAATTTTTGTGAAAACAAAAAGCAACCAACGTTAAGTATGTGAAAGTACATGAATAATCGATTTTTATTCTCATGGTAATACAAAACATAGTATAAAGGGGGAATAACATTAAGAAAACATTTTCATTCAGCGACTTCTTAAACGAAAAGCCGACGAACTTTGCTCCTACTCCTTCTCTTTTTTTATTAATCCCTCTCATAAAAATTCACTAGTGAAGTCTGGAGTGGAGAGCGTGCCGAAGTGTTTCTGAGATATTGACGGACTATTCAATCCAGTTAATGGAATAGGTAAGAATGTTTGCTTGCGTTACGCCCCGCCCATTATTTCCACGCGCGATTGTTCTATTATTAAAACACCAAACAAATTTAGAAATTTAACCACTGCAACGAGCCGCTGCGCATAAACAATTGCACGTTCACATACAAACACATACACCCACGTTATATTTCTTCGAATTTCAAAAAGTAATCGGAACATTGGCTCATGTCGGTAACCGTAAGTTTCATGAAATTTTCAATTTCATCGTATCATGTAATGCTCCTGATTGTTATGATGATTTTGACTATTATAATACACAATTTTAAAACTTTGACGAAATAAACTGCTAAAATACGAATAGAGATATTGCCAATTTGGTAGGATTTACCCTCCTTAGAATTATTTTTTTTTAATAAATTGTATCAAGTTTATTAGAAATTTTTATAATTTTTATTGAAGTAAAGTTAATTAAGGGATTTGGAACATAACATTAAAAGGACTTAATTTTTTGTTTATTGCGCAATAATTTTTAAAACAAACCTACTATTTATAAGGCCCTCTGTTATTTAAAACTTCTATTCACCTGTTAAGTATAAATAAAATTAAATAACCATGTAATTAAGATAGCTGCCCTTTACGATTACCCATGGCATGAATTTCGAAAAACGCGCCAAACTTACACATGGAATTATGGGTAAGATAAATTTGATCATCCGTGAAAGGAGTTGATTCAATCCACGAATTGGTTTTGCCGGCGAACCTTAAAAAGAGCGATTTTCCCCATCTTGTCTGAATTGACACGTTTTAGGCGCTAAAGCTACTAAACCCGAAATACAGATCGGCGTTCATGGCACTGTATCGTTGAGCGCCGTGGTTTAATGTTGCACGCATGAGTTAGCCCGTATAAAATAAACTTCATGATAAAAAAAGTCGTCACCTGTAAATATGTTTCTACATGTATGTAAAGTCACTTGACGGTAGTAAGTGTGCCGGGGTTGATTTTAGATAAAACTTCCCGCCTCCGGTGGAGTTTTCCCGCATTTTCAATTCCTTTGATGTCAGTTATTTAGCCCCGGGCGATTCCTAGCGCGAACGGGTTCCAACGCGTCGAACAGTACGTAAATAATTACGCTGAAATCAATAAACAACCTGTCGCGCCTATCCGTCGAACTTCTATAAAATTGGCTCAGTTTATCACTATGAGCGATGGCGGCATATTAGTTTCCTACGAAAGTTGGTTGGTGTGAATAAATGAAGGGTATAATAATATGGAAATTGGATTCGCCCTATTGCATCCATAGGCAGGTGAGAAATTGCAACTCTGGCTTTTGCACATTTGCATCACCTCATGAATTTCTTTCCGTTGTTATCTAGTAACCACAATCATTGTCTATTTTCCCTCCATTTATGTTTTTCAAATATTTACCAGCTTTCAAATATTTGACAATGTATATAAAACATATTAAATAACTGGTATATTTCGTTCTACACTTATAAGTAAGCTTAAGCCTTGTTATCTTTTCGTACAAATTTGATTTTAAGTTGATATATGTAAACGTCGTTTTTACTAGTAAATTTAGTACATTTAAAGCAAAATTCCTTAATGCTTTTTATTGTCCGCCTTTAAAATAACCCTGCGAATGAACTAATTATACATGTCATGATGTGGATATGTAGTTCAACAAATTTTACAATATGCACCATACATTGACAATTATCATCAATTTGTACCGTACGAACGACAAGTATTCTCAATTATTATGAATAGATTTCTAAATGTCTAGCTATTAGAAGTCCGCATAAGCACACAACTAGAAAAATAAAACATCAAATTTTCACTATGGGAAAATTTACGCCCAATACCCTTGATTAAGGATAGACCATGGCCCACCTAATTCAAGGGCACAACAGCTGGATCGATATGGAGAGAGCGTAGTTGCAGCGTTATGACGGTAAAGATGCGCTGAAAACACGAGTAAAAGAAAATTGGCAGCGACAGTGGGCCGAATCTCGGTACGAAGAGCACACTCATCAAGGTCATTCTCACCTGATTCGGAATAGGCCATGCGAGATCAACCCACTTTTGAGCGAAAGCCTGCTATGATAATTGTTCTTGAGATAGCAGGGAGTATTTGGGCATCGCTTTTTACGATTCTTCAAACAGAATTGTTATTGTGCATAGTACTGATATTTTTCTGTTGCCTAATGTGTATTGAGTGTAAAGGTATTTATTAACGTAAATTTGTAGTCTGACGGGGTCCTTTGGGAATAGCAAATACCCAATTGTTTCTCAATTAGGACAGTTATAATTGTGAATATTGATGAAGTTATGTCGACTACTCCAGTAATTTAACTGAGTGAATGATATGTAAATAAGAAAAAATATACTTAAGTCTGAATGAGTTTGTCTAGGCATTTAAGAATTGATTGTTTTGGAATAGCTCTTAAACGTACTGACCCAAGGCTTCCGACACCATAAGATGGGTGATTTTCGAGGCTTCCTGGTAATTTATTGTAAAATACAAAAACTTGAACTGCCGGAGGATTGCGAAAAATGAAATATTCAAATCTGTACACTTGTGAACGTACTTACATGCACATGTACATTTGTGCCTAGATCAATCGGTAATATTCTTAACTATATACGCTCATTTTGAGATATATTCATTCAATTATATTACTCAAATTATTTTTAAAATACTACTTCTTATGTACTAAATTATTGTATTTTCTAAGACTAATAAATAGAAGAGAGACGCGTGTGGTTTTCAAAACATTGACAATAGACAAACCAAAATTGGATTCTGCCAAACTACAGGTTAGTTATATCTTGAGAAAACTCAATATTTTAATGACTATTTATTTGACGTTTACCACATGCAGTAGAAATTTTGACCATTCGGGTTATTCATATTCTTCAACTCATAAGTTGTAAGTATTTAACTAATTGTGGAACGATAAATAAAGCTTCAAACCTCAATGAAATTATTTCACTCGTAGTTTTTAAAAGCATGACAAGTTTGTTTGGTTTTTTAAACAAAACTATGTTCAAATCACTCCGAGTTTCGAGAGTCATTGTTAAAAATTAAAGTATACGAACAAAACTTGCCGTTTGCTGGAATCTGACTCCCTGAGGACATTCCGCTTGAAGTTGTCAATTCGCTCGACGTTATTTATTATTATTCTATTACTCTATTCGACGATCACCCCAGAGCCGAAGGCTTTCCGCGAATCCTTTCCAGACGAACTTAAAACCCCATTTCAGATCGATAGGCCTTTTATCCTAATCACTTTTATTGATTTATTGTTGAATTAAATCTTTTCGTAAAAACGTGACAAAAATCTAATACATTTTAATGGAAGCAAAGTTTTTAAACCACATTCAAATCTTGTTTTTATACTATTCCTTCAATAAATTCTTCTTCTTCTACAAAGCTGTACTGAAAGCAAAAAAAAAAAAAACAATTGTTATGGATAAAATCCACAGTAAAGATTAAAAAAAACCAATTGTACACTAGGAAAATTCCTTAAAAATTTTCATCTTATGAGATTTATGCTTCCAGTTAAACGTACAGGCAAAAAATTCATGTTTTTGCATTTTCTCCATTAAAGAAAATGCTGCCCTTACTTTATCACATTGTTATTACCAATAAATATTTGTTTATATTTTATTTTAAATTGGGAATATCAAATACAGGTAACTCACTTCATCCTTAATGAAAAACAAGGATAAAATTATTTCATTGTTTCATATTTAGGTAATTTAAAAAGTTTACATAGGTTCATTTGAATTGTGAAGCAGTAACCTGTTTAGTTTTCAACTTGGTTTTCTTGATGTCTATATTCAATCGTAAAAATAGCACTTAGTGCTGGGGAGGTTGCGTATTGTTTGGCACTTACTGATAAAAGACTTTCGTTCAATCAGGTATGCGCCTATTGCCATCGGAATTCCCTACGAAACGCCGTTAGACGTTTTCGAGACACTGGGTCTTACCAACGAAGGGCCGGTTTTGGAACCTCAAGATGGACGTTTTTTGCGAAACTGACACCTTGATGTTGTTCAAGCGATTCATCATCTCCAGCAAGTTCGAGGTGCTCCAATTTCTGAAAGCACTGCTCGAAGAAGATTAAATCTGTACGGACAGATGGCTTTTCGCCACGTAAGACGATAAGAATTGGGCAGAACACCAAAGGTGCACGTCTCGCATTTGCTCGAGGACGCAGGCATTTGGGTTTGGACGATTGGTGTCTTGTAAATGTGTGTCCAAAGATCTCCAGATGGGCGTGAAAGAGTGTTGGGAAAGTAAAATGAAAGAAACACAAGCGTGTAATTTCCCCAGAGACATTTTCAACGTAGCTCACTGATGGTGTTGGCGGGAATTTCAGTGGAGTCGCACATAATTGGTTGTCGTTCGTGGAAGGTCCATTCGGCCAATCGCTATGGGATCCAAATTTGAAACAAACCTTTCTTCGATGAAATCAGCGACAATTCTATTCTAATGCATAATAATGCTAAGCGATAATGCCACATGTCGCTCCCAAACGTATCTTCTGTACCACCGACAGGGTTTTAGCTTGGCCAGACCGTTCTCCATACTTGAACCTATTGAATTTTTATCGTACATCCTCAAGAGAGTAATAAGAGCACGTTCATCCCTTCCTGACACACTTCACTATCTTGAAAGGACTCTTCGGAAAGAAAGGACTTATTTCCAGTGAAGCGACATTTACAGATTGGTAGAAAGTATGTCGAGGCGTCTTTCGGATGAATTTATGGCAAGAGAAGGAGATTTATTAAAATGTTAATTAAAAACAACATTAAAACAAACTTTAATTGTTATAGCAATTTACGTTTTTCGGTATTTAGAATTATTAAACGAAAAAACCTGAAACGTTGTTTAATGTATAAACATATATACAAATCAAGCTGTATTACAAGTCGGTGTTTTTCGCCTGGTATTGAATAATGGAACATTGTCTGTGATAAGGAGGCGACGAATAAATGTGTTTCAGATCTCTTTGACCACATCAATTGAGCTTAGCTGGTATCAGATCGAGTTCAAAGTCCTCCGTCATTAATGATAGACGTTGAAGTCCAGGGCTTCGCCGGCTGCCGCGCCGCACCCGTTCACTAACAAACTAGGGAACCCCGAGCACGTTAGCCGCCCTCAGCCGATTTGCATTCCTTCTCCCTTTCCAAGAGCTCGTTACAAAATTCGCCCTATTTACCCTCGGGGCAGCGTATCTCCCTCTAAAGTGTTAGGCGGCCGAGGCGGAAGTGCGGCCGCCTTATTTCCCCGCTCGTTTGAACCGAAATAATTTGTTGCCGCCGGGCGCAACATTAATTCCGAGCATGCATGACTTGCAAATTCGGAGAAAAAAAAGAAGCAAGCGAGCGTGTATTGGGAGTAATCTCACGTTTGGGATGTTTTGAAACGACCTGGCCTAATTTGAACGGGTCCTCATGCAAAAACTAAACTCACAGCGGTTCTTCCAATCAATACATGATAAAGAGTTATTAAATATACAGGCTAAACCATAATCAATATCTGTTAAGAAATAATAAATTCAAAATTATAAGAAAATTATAGAACAAGAAGACAAGAAACAATCTTGCTGTTTAACCTATCCATGCTCCCACTAGGGGTAAAACAAGCAGTTCAGAAACTATGTGCGTTTGCTCATTCATAAATCTAATCAAAACTCCTGCAATATAAACAAGACGATAAGAAGCAATCACATAAAGTTATCAATGTTAATGGCCGTACTACGTCACTGTCGTAGTATATTTGATCCCAAGATTCAAGCAAAAGTGAAGAAAACAAAAGGATAAGAAACAATCGTATAAACTTATCTTATGTCTCATATGATCATACCGAGTCAACTACGACAAATTTAGAAAAGAAAGAGGATAAGAAGATAGCATAAATTGTTATTAAACGTAATCGATGAAACCGCTAGGTCATGCTACTCGATTCCGCCTTTGTACATTACATGCTCAGATTTGTGCAAAAGTAAATGAAACAGAGAAATAATAATATAATATTATCTGAACTTATGTCTTCTATGACCAGACAACGCAAATTATATCTAATAATCACGTTTTCAGATCCGAACATTCGTCAAAATAACAGGGAGATAAACAATATTCATGTAAAAATAATTAAAGCGGGGTCGTTGGTGGCAACGATTTTACTGTAAGATATAAGGTACCTGGGTCAAATCCAATGACTGTATTCAAATCCGGCATATTTCAAATGACATTTTTGCTTAAAAAAGAAATCGGCACTCGAAGGAACATTATAGACAGTAGTTGAAATCGCCAACTTCCAACATTCCGATCGATCCGTTATAGAAAGAATCGTTATAAAATGAAGTTTATCATAAACGATAATTACGCCCAATGATACAGCAGTAGTAGTGATGTGCATTAGAATAGCACATTTAAAACACTACAAATAAACAAAGTAATAGTATTCCGAAAAATGAATAATTGTATAATATGATTATGAAATTTTTAAAAAATAAACTTAGCTAAGTTTTCAGTTAATTAATAATCCAAGCGGACTAACAATATGTGTCACACTCCGGCTTAAAGGGCGAAAACCTTTTTCTATAAAGAATTGTCTGTGACAGCCTTTGTTGAGGCAAAAAGTGGGCAAATAAATTGACAGGTTTCTTCAGGAAGATGTGACAGAGCCACGCCAAAATCGGTCAATTTACAATCCGCTTTAATGGTTCTGAAATCCAACGAAAACTATCAATTTAACATTGATTTTACTTAGGTAAAACGCCCCATCTAAACACGCGTCCATTACTAACATTGGATAAGCGCTTGTTCAACATCAAATCCTGTTGACAGTTCAGGATGTAGAAATAACCGCTTTCATCATGTTGGGCGGCCGTCGCTTCATTTTCAACGGATGCTTTGTGGATCAACCAGGGCACTTTATAAACGACCAAATACTAACAATTATCAGTTCGATAAACTTCAAATGATTCACTTGTTATCCTAAAACAACTTTATTATCACATTTTGATAATATGGTACCTATTTCTATTCAATGTATTCTTATTAAAATTATTATTTAATAAATCCATTATATTTATATGTCTGATTGACTAAATTATTTCTTTCAATTAATTATTTTTTTATCCAAGGTTGGGTTTACATCAAAAAAATAGTGCCACGAGTGGGATTCGAACGCACCACTTTCGACCCAAAACAATCACAATTTAAGTGCTTAGACCAGCGGCATATTGAGCCGAAAGTCGTGGGTTCGAGTCGCGCTCTTGACTAACTTTTTCATATCAACCGACACCTTACAAAAAAATATTAGTTCGATATTTTTCTTAACTCTCGCTTTTCCACAAACCGAGAAAACGAGAAGCACATTTTTACAAAATGTAATCGTCGTATATTTACAAACATCGATTAATTATTTCCAGAAAACTTTTAGCACAGTTGAAGCCTAGTAAAAATTATTGTAACTTGAATGTAAAAAATTTGTTGGAATTAAAAGAATTTAGAAAACATATGAATCTCAAAAGTATCACATCTATCTGATTAGAGATATTGTATTAAAATTCACCACAATTCCTGTTGTAAATGCGATTAATTTAATAATAGAAAAAACGTAAATACATGCAATTACGTACTAAGCTGGGTTATTAAATTTTATCAACATTCTAGAGACACGTATAAACACTTACTCCTTTAGGTTCGACCAAATTGTGTATAACAAACAAAAACGTTTACAAGATGACCTCCTCCAATTATCGCAGACATTTCCATTAATGAATTGTTCAATAAATTACTAAAAAATACAAAAATAAGGATAGATTTCAAAGAACATTATGATGATGATAATTACCGTTACTCTTTTTAGATATGAAATTAAGTATAAATAATAATGCCTTTGGTAATAATCTTTACTAATCGTAATGTTCTAATAGATATTGAACTATTTTTCTTCACGTCCAATTAGTCAAAAATTAATTGTTATAACACATATGATACAAAAAATACTAAACTTTCGTTGGAAAAACTATAGAATTTAAAAATAATTGATTAAACTTTTGAAAAGAAATGAAATTAATAAAATAAGTTTCACAGGTTTGTAAAACAAAGTTTAAAATAATAGAAACAAACAAAGGAAAACTACAGTTGCTAGAAAATGTTTTATCAAGTTGTAAAATGATAGAAATATTAATGTGCAAAAAAGTTAAAGTAAGATTAAGTATCCATGAATCATTTAGATTTTTGTTTATTTACATTTCAATACTTATATATATTTATTTATTTTAAATGCATAAAAAATCTAATTAATAAAACTAAACATGATACATTGGTTAACTTGCAACGACGCATAACGTCGTAAGAAAAAACAATTAAACAATTGAATTATCACAATCTATGTTGTAAATTGTAACTTAATTGAAAATTACATAAATAGCAAGATGTTTAGTTTTAAATGGTAAGTGATTGTTAATAATATTTCACTTGTTTTTTTAATACTGATTGTTTTAAAACCTAACAGCTGAAGGGAAGAAGGGGGCAACACCCCGAAATACATACTTTTAAATAAATAAACTATACGTTTTTTGAAAGTGTTTTTTTTTGTCTGCGGAATGGAGCGGGCAAAGATAAAAAACATCAAATTTAATAACAACAGCAAACCGTGAGTTAACATAAAAAAATCAATTGTCTTTTTACAAGAATTTTATTTGAAAAAGCTAAATGTAGAAGACAATGAATCGACAAGATGAGTGAATCCTGGAGTAGTCTTAACGTCTCAACTCGTTCTGACAACTCAGCTCAAAACGAAGATCAATACGGCAAACTTCCCAACTAATTATGTATGGTCCCTGCATTTTCTCAAACAATTTTATTCCATTTAATTCCAAGGCGTTTTAGGTAGGGTGTCGTAAACTGATGAGATTACTTCTCAGCTTTTGGGTACCGGAACTTTGTAACAGTTGAATCTTTCAACTGTATATTTAAGAATTATATCATTTTGGAATGTCACACGTAAAATCATATTCTACCAATAGACAAGAATCGATATTTGGCACAATAAAAACCCATGTTTTTCAAGCACACCTTGCAATATTTGTCTAGATTAGAGGTAATAAATGGTAATTTTTTATTAGGATAGCTAATTCACTAAGCCATGATTATAATCTCGACTTGTTCTTGGCTTTAACAACCTGGAAGAATGATTTTGAAAATGATCGATTTTTGAAATATGATGAAAATTGTGCCCAATTTGTTCTTAGCTTCTCTAGTTTTTATTGTAAATGTCATTTTTCAACATGACCTATAAAATATAAAGTTGTCTTCTCGTAATTTACATCATCTATTCGATCCCAGCTTTCAGTGATAACTGCGCTGCTCATTGTCCAACTCCTCTATAATATTTCTGGATGAGCGTCCATTTTATGAAAGTTTCGGTTATTTTTTAAAAAATACAAATAAGAGAGCTTAATAAGCTTTTGCTTACAAATGTAAAATTCAATTATTTTATACGTACAGATCTGGTATTTTTGCGAGGATATTAGTTGACTATATGTTGCAGAGACTAATTAATTACTTGGAAGATGCGGTCTGGTTTTGGATGTGGAAAAGTGAATTTATATA
>CM077102.1:33286813-33354594 GCA_039619505.1 Cimex hemipterus
AAAAAAATCTATATAAAATATTCTGTTTACGTTTACAGGATTACTCATTTGTATGAATGTCAACACTTATTAATCCTCTTCCAAATGATATTGTTTGTTTACCTCTGTAGCATTCCGCTACTTGGAAATAATTCAGTCATCCTTATAATGTCAAAGCGAGAATTTCGTACGATTTTCTTTTACGAGTTTAAACTCGGCCGAAGCGGAGCCCAAACGGCTAGAAACATTAACCAAGTCTGGGGCGAGGGTTGTGTTAATGAGTGCACTGTGCAAAGGTGGTTTAAAAAATTTCGGGAGGGAGATTTCAGCCTTGAAGATGAAGAAGGTCGTGGAAGGCCTTCCTCTCTTAATGATGATGTTCTGCGATCAGTGGTGGAAGAAAACCCCAAAACAACTGTTCGAGAACTTGCAGAGCAACTCAAAGTCAGTAAAACGACCGTCGCTGACCACCTCTTTGGTCAATCGGAAAGGGCCCATTTTGTTGCATGACAACGCTCGACCACATGTGTCACGTGTAACGTCACAAAAATTATTGGAGCTTGGCTATGAAACTTTGCCTCACCCACCCTACTCTCCGGACCTCTCGCCTACTGACTACCATTTTTTTAGACACCTGGACCACTACTTACAACACATAATATTCAAAAATCAAACGGAACTGGAAAATGCATTTATTGACTTTATCAATTCTAAAAATTCTGAATTCTACTCAGACGGAATTAATAAGTTACCAACACGTTGGGAGAAATGTATTGAGAGTATGGGAAATTATTTTGATTAAAGAACATTGCTTTAAAGTAACTAGTTTCTTTTTTTTTGTTTAATACCAAAATCCTGCATTATTTTCCGGACAACCCGATAGTTCATATACCCTACCATTTTCTCGTATTAATTAATAACTAACCTAATCGACATTCTATCTGTACTCAATATTTATCCATCTGCCTTCTCACACTACACATTTTCGCCAATAAATATATTCAATCTCAACACTGGCTAGAAAGACAAAGCTATTATTATCATATACACAATACCTTCACCAATTTCGTGGTCCCCTTGAACAAATTAATACATTACAATCAATTAAGGTTTGTAGTTATAAAAAAGCCAGTGGCACGAGCGGGATTCGACCCCACGATTTTCGGCTAGATACAACGTCTACTCGGACCTCAACCTCCCATCTCAAACCCAACTTTTGAGTCTTCTCTCCTTTTTGTCTTATTCCGCGTTGATCGAGGTCACGATAGCTCAATTGGTAGATCAGCGGCATATCTAGCCGAAGGTCGTAGGTTCGAATTCCGCTAGTGCCATTGACTTTTTTATCTCAACTGAACAACCTTAATTAATGTAATACACAGTAACCTTTTTTCCATTTGGAACACGGAAACTTCATCATTTATGCCGGAATGGAAAAACATTTCGTAGCGAACCGTTGAAATGTTTCAATCTTCATACTTTCTATATCCCCAACTTTGCCCTCGCAACATACCACTGAACACCTTCCCATGAACACAAAACTTGACTTGGTTTTAAATGGTTCTCCCGAAATTTTGTTAAAGTCTGATTTGCATTGTTTTCTTTTTTCCAACAGAACACGGTAAAATTTAACTGTGACGTCATGAGGCCCTCAAATCTTTATACCTAGTTTTTGAATTGGTTAACATCCTGGTCAGGCAACTGTAACCTGATATTTTTAGATATTTTTATAAACATTACTTACCGAATTGTTTAATGTTGAAGTGTTACAATACGGACAATATTTCCTGATTACTGATTTACCTAGGTACATAATTTCCCATCTGCAGATGAATGTAGATATGTATATATATTCCTATAACTTCTGGAGGTCAACCAAATATTCAAACATTTACTTTACATCAAAGACAAATATTTATTAAAGTATTAATTTGATATTAGTTTTTCCTATCCCTCGAGCGCGGGATTGAAAATGTGTTTTCATGTAACTAATTTAATTGGAAAAGGGTCTCGCGAATGTTGAAATATTTCCACTGGAGAATGTCGGACAATTTAATAAAGATAAAATTTAATATGTTAGCCGGCCAATCTCCGATCACCCGGTTCTTATTACTTAATAATTATTTGAGTAACGGTATACGGATCGGTGCGTATGACATTAAATAATCTTTGTCCTAGATGTTGACAAAAAATGAAGAATAAGTAATTCAAACTATTTTTGATCAGATAATCATTCTTCCTGTCAGGTACACCTATCTTTTACCTTTAAAAAAGGTGATTGCTTGTTTATAGAATAGAATTGTTCCGTAAATTAATAAATGTTAATTTTTTATAGGTTTTACCTTTTCTATTAGTTATATACAAATTCCAAGGATTATTACTCGAATTGTACCATTTGATCCCAAAATCATATAATACATATAAATAAATCTATGGCTTTACCAATATTGATTCTGCTGTTCCACGAATTTTTTCATGCTTTAAATCACTTTCTCTTTGTTTCCGATTTATTTAATGAGAGAGGAAATTAACTCATTGAAATGTCTAATAAATGGCACTATATCACAGAATAAATTATATCTTCAATCTTTTCATTAATTATAGTTTATTCTTGCAATGTGTGAAAAATATATTTTCATGATTAAATAGGATGTTTATTTATTAGACATTTGAAAAGTTTGGTCAACTTTTCCCAACAGCAGAATTAGCTCTAATTATATTATAATGCATTAAACATTTTTATGATATGCATTGACATTCAGCATATAAACTGATCTCTGATTTAATGATTTTAAGCCAAATTAATTTTTAAATGGTTTTGTTTGTAATTATTTAATTTTGGTATTTGTGGACCAAAAATTGTCCTTGGCGGAATCACGCTTTATCGAGATCATCGATCATTATTCTAAATAATCAATTTTCTGTTGGGAAATTGTTGGGAAATTTTTCTTTTTTATACCACAAACGGTAGAATTCATTATCAAAACGTGAAATATAGTCTTATGAAAAGAAATAACTGGTGTTGGTTGAGAAAGTTGTAAAAGATTTCGTTTATCTGAAAAATAATGTTCGGAAATGTATTTTCAATTCGGCTTAGAAAAACCTTAAAAACTTCAAAAAATAAGTTCGTATCGATATCTCATCTTCCTTATGAGTGCATCAAAACCTTTTCACTCAAAACCAGACAAAAAATTAAGGTAACTTGTCTCGGAGTTTCCTAATTAATTTATTTCATCAAACACGTCTCAATAAAAAATATATGGATGGAAGAGAATTTAAACACATCCTGTATTTCTGAAGGCAGCAATAAGTTTTGTAAACCAGCACAAAAAATTTGTAACGTAATTGTATTTTGAAAACTAAATGGTTGATTACATACAAATATGTAAATATTATTGTAATAATATTGCAAAATCTTTTATTTTTTTGAGTTTTTTATTACTACAGGATATATAATCATTTTTGCATGATCTATGATCACCATTACTAAGCCAGAAAAATCAAGTTTAAATCTAAAGTATGATTTATTATCTAATATTTTTTAATTAAATTTAGCTGAAGCTGACAGCAAGATTTTTTTTGCAGTTTTTAGAATGATAATTTCTTTTGAAATAGGCAATAAAAAATGCTTACCTTCTATTCTACAAAATAAATAAAATGTCTTGAAGGACTATTTTATATCCTGAAATGTGTAAAGATTAGTGACCGTTAATCGATAATTATTCAGTTATCGTGAGATGCAGTCTGGTGTGATGTAGGTATAAAAAAACATCTTTCTTTATCGTGCCAACGTTTTGATCTTTTATTGAAATCATCTTCAGGGACTGGGATTTACAAACATAGTTTACATTTAGAAAATACATATAGAATTTGGAAAAGTGAATTTATGCAATGCAAAATATATTTTATATTCCATCAAAGTATTTCTACTCACCGTATCTCACGATATCTGAATAGTTATATCTTGCCTTAATACTGAAATTTTCTTTGTTAAACTTGTAAATCCAAAAAAATAATAAGACTTGTTTTAAATCATAATAAAAAAAATAAACAATGAAATGATATTTGCCTAGGGAGATTGGCCCCTTAAGAAATTTAATAAGTAGGGGATTGGTGGATGGGACTGGCTTGGTTTGGCCTCAGGTGGGATTACTGCGAAATTGACTCCAGTTTTCTGATGTTGGCCCTCGCAAAACTGGCAGATAATGAAGAAGGGGTTGAAGGGGCTGATCGTGTAATTGCTGCGATTGTAGATCTGAGGAGACAAATATTGACAGCCCGACACCGCGTTCAGCAAATACGGCTAAGCCCCGGCTTGACTTAATCACTACAGGATATTACTGGCTGTGTGCTAACCCCGCCGTAAAACAACGGTCGACTCTCAAATGATCGGATTATCACAAATCCGGTTGAACAATGAGGTATTAGTGTAACAAAAAGACAACCAAATTTGTCAGTCTTGCTATTTTTAATTTATATTGTTATATGAAAAATCTATTTTGGCGTAAAAACTTTTACAATTCCTTAAATATTAATAGTACATTTATTTTTATTGGTCAATTGACCAAGTTACTTTTATCAATTAATTAATCTTTTTATGTAAAGTTTTAGTTGCGATGAAAAAGTCAGTGTTGCGAGCAGGATTGTCCTGATTACATGACATTTGAAAATGGCCAAAAAGAGGAAAAATTCGAAGGGTTGTAGGTTGTGATAAAAAAGACGTATCCCACTCGTGACAGTGACGTTTTTATCTCAACCATGACCTTGCAAAAAAAGAATAATTAATTGAAAGAAGTAAGTAACTTGGTTAATTGTCCACTAAAACATAAATGAATTAATATTTAATGAATAAAATAAGTATCACTTCAATAAACGGCACCCGTGGCCTCTTGATAAGTCGCTGAGATTCGAATCCTGATTAGACAACTTTTGAAAATGGCAAAGAGGAGGGAACTTTCAAAAGGTGGGGTTGATATTGGTAGTTGGTTCCCGAAAGGCTGGAAGTGGTAGAGTTGAGCTGTATTTAGCCAAAGGTCTTGGGTTCAAATCCCGCTCATGACACCGCCTTTTTTTATCTCAACCAAGACCTTACACAAAAAGAATAATTGAATTTAATAATACGGCATTAGTTAGTTATTAATTTATAGAATTATTGATGAATGGACCATTTATGATCATTGTTTTAATATGTTCCAAACTAAATAGATTGTTGTGGTTACATTACTTAAAACACACTTTTTTAACATAGATAAATAAAATAAACGGGATCATAAATTCACGAGTTTTGTTAAAAGTTATGTATTCATGAACCAAAATAGAATAATCCACTCAAACTTTGAAGTAATATTTCTTAGCGAGTTCGTAGATACCAATTTTCAATTTTTTTTGGATAGATGTCACAAGATAAATTCAAAATGTCAGACAAAAACATGCACCCAGAGACAAACCCAAAACCCTATGGGATCTCTATGCGAGGTTCAAATATATAACGCATAAAATAGTTATTTAATTAATTAATTTATACATTTTATCTGTTTATATATTATTTATTTCTTCGTGTATTTATGTACTTATTTATTATTACGTATTTATACTGTTTTGATGTAAATGTATGGACGTGTATATGTCTGTATGTAAGAGTATTTATTGTATATGATTTTATATTTATTATTTAATTAAATAAGCTAGGGCCTCGTATTTAGATTTACTTATTCGTAGCAAAATAGGAAATAATAGTCATAGGTTTTTTTAAATATTCTCCATTAGTGTATATGACTAGTAATGTTGTCGTCAATTATTTGCATGGTGAATAAAGGACCAATGAGTATAAAATGTATTTGTCAAAATAAAAATAAATTAACATTAAAAATTTACATTTGATGTTTTGAAAGAAATTTCACCGAAATACAGGAAAATCCTTTAGTGAATAATTAAAATTTAATTAACCGTATATTACCTGATTTTGCTTTTAACGACGCCCATTATATCTTCTAGTTTCGTGGAAGGCCGAAAGTCTGTCTCCTTGGAATAAATAACCGACAGATTTCACCTTTTGAAAAAGAATCCCATTCAATGATTCCTAAAAGCAAAGAACGATGTAATTATGTTGTCCTACAAATGCTACCATACAGGTCGATAGAACGTGTTGTCCAGTTCATTGTAAGATCCTTAAAGTAATAAGTGTCCACTCCACCTATATCCTGTCGCATAACATGAAGTTGTCTCCAATGAAGCAAATGGGAACACAGCTTTTTGAAGAATTTACTCATTATACCTTATTGTAGTCAATGATTTTTTTTATATGCAATCAGTTTAGTACGGTGCATGGACTTTGTTTCCACCTTAAACCACACCTTACCGTCTTTGAAAAGTTATGATTTACGCATGTCATATGAGTTAAACGTTCCACAGAGTATTCTACACACTTTGACATGGTCATATATTCACCACAAAACAAACCGGTATTCATCTATGAAGACGACTCCCTATTTGTCTACTGTCGAAGCGACATGTTGATCCTTTCTTCTCTATTACTCTCCAGGAGTACAGAACAAGGTGTGGGAAGTCTGGACACTATGCCCTTACCACATAGCCATCTGAGCATTGATTTGGACCTCACCGTTACATTACGGAGCATGTGGCGTTTACCACTTATGTGTGAAGCAGTTAAATGACGGTTCAGTAGTGCGGTAAGAGAAACAAAACGTTCGTCTCTAACCATTGTACACCGCGATACCTTTCCATCGATCGAGACTTCCGGTCGTTCTAAACCGCTATAAACCATTGTAGATCGTAAAGTCTAACGAGGTTCACCCGGGATTTGTTCTATGTAATGGACGGTCTTTCATTGTCCAAACCATCTGCAACGGCGAGATCTCTATAAAAAAACCGTGTTTTTATTTTTTGTAAATTCATATTTATTGCTTCTTAAAAGAAAATAATATAAAAACCAATTATCTAACTCGTCATGCTAATGACAACTCTGGAAAGGATGAAAGTGAACCGATTTTCCTTATTTTTAATCCAGAGTTTAAAAGGATAGTAACACTCTTTAAAGGTACACAACACTTTTTTTTTCTTTTGACCCTGGACCTTTACCTTACAGTGATGCCCGCCGTGTCAAAGACGGAACTTTGCGGCCACCGACTCCCCCCAACCAAAAAAAAAAAAAAAAGCCGAAGCGCGAACACATTATTAATGTGCTTTTTACGTTATAAGTCAACTATTAATTTTTATATTTAGTTAAAGATTAATAGTTGACTTAAAACGTAATTTTATGTATTTGAATGATTTCATTAAACGAAATAGTATGCAATTATTTTCAAAAAAATGAAAAAAGAATCTTTTTAGCAATATGGTCATAGTGAAGAGTGAATCAAAGTGTAAATGGGACAAAAGACCTGATATTGCCATTTTAAAGGGCCAGGCATAAAATGACCCAAAGGGCGGGAACACGGAATAAAATATTACAAACGGTATCGTATATCGAGATTGTTTCACACGAACAACGTTTTTGTTTTTTCTCTTAGCTGTATAACGGAAAAAATTGTAAACTGTACTTTTATGAATTGAGTGGATTTATATTGGTGTCTGTTCGTTTCTCTAATTCTAAACTGCTGTCAATTTAAATTTTTCGTTCAATCACCTCAATCATTAAATTGTGTTTAAAACATAAATCAGATTTTAGTGGATTTTTTTCTCATAAAACATTTTTTAGCAAGTCCATCGCAGAAAATTTATCCTCCATCGATTTATCCACGTTTTCACTTTTTCACCCTGATCTGTATGTAATGAAACCATTGAATAAAACACCTCTTTTCTCTCAATGCGAACCATTAACGTTGAAACATTCCATATCATAAGCCACTTACCAATAAAGAAAGCTTTTTTTCGGATAGCTGTAGTTTTACATACCTATCCTCACAATCTGTTCTTAGCATAACGTTTTTCTCATCCTAACATTTTCCCTCACGGAAATACCAAAATCCTCCTAACCTTGCCTCATCCTTCCTTCCAGTTACTCTCTTGCCTATAATTGGCAAAAATCTTAGAAAAACTCCAGGTTAAATTAGTTAGTTAAATATTTACCGGTAATCGACGCAATTGTAACATTATCCAAACATTCGGCTTGATGATTGTCGTTCTTACTTACATGGTCTTTCACTTGTCCGTCAATACATTCTGCTCGTTGTTTCAACATTTTCGTATTAGGGGTATTCACTAACTTTTGTTAACCGCCGTTAAATCGAGGCTAGTTCGAGTAAAAAGGAAAAACTTGTGCGAATTGGCCAGTTAACATTGTTAGATCTAAGAGGTAGGGAACAATGTTAGATGTTAGTTAATATTTCTGAAATGTATTGGTCGAAATTAAAAAAAAAAAAAATCAGCATCACGAGCGGGATTCGAACCCACGATCTTCGGCAAAATATGCCGCTGCTGTACCACTTGAGCTATCGTCACTTCGATCCGCTCGGAACATAACTTCCCATCTCAACCCCCTCTTTCGAATTTTCTCTCCTTTTTGCGATCGAAGTCACGATCAAGTGGTAGAGGAGTGGCGTATTTAGCCGTTGAGTAGGCGCCGACTTTTTTACCTCGACCAATACCTTTCATAAATTTTTATTAATTAAAAAATGTTAATTGGTCAATCGGACCACGAACTGTATTGGGTTAGATGTTATGTCGAAAACGTAGTCACATTGCTATCCGTTAGGGCGTAGGTAACCAACAAGGCAGTCATGAATTTACCAGCTGTTATTTGTTTACATGTCTTTTTTGTTACGCAATCTTTAAAACATACCAATACATTTCTTTTCTTTATTTCAGAACTGACTTTATACTCTCATTCATAGTAGATGCATCCCCTGCCCTATAAAGTTGTTGGCCTTTAGAGGTTAGGATACAACTTAAGTTTGTCGGCACAAATTGAAGCATGTCGTTTATTAATACTTTTCAAGTGCATATATAGCATTTGAATGAACGTGTTGATTAATTTTCCTTTTTTCTTCCCTTTTGGCATCCTACAATAGTTTTCGAGGATGGTATTTGATTTTAATTTCTTTTTTTTTTTTTATAAACTTTTACTAAGGTTTAGACATTTAAATGTAACATATAATTTGCTTTAATTTAAAAATAAATGATAATTTAATATTTAATAAGGATAACATTACCTTACTGTAACAAAAGCTATGAAAGATAAAATATGGCGCTGCAGTTATACATTCACGAGTGATTGAACTGTCGTGCGGGTTGCATACTTTGTTTTAAAATGCAAATGCTGTGCCATCACAGTCGTTGCATATAAATTACAAATTTATTGCTCAACCAGTTTAAACCATTTCTCCGACCAATCAGAAAAGTCTCCTTCATGTATTTCTAAGCATAATTTGAAATTTCAGGATTAACGTTCTAGTTAACCAACTGGCAGTAATGAATTTCCCAGCTGCTTTTTTTCTTTTTTTTTTGTTTGCACGTATTTTTATTCTTACATACGCAATCTTTAAATCATACCAATACATTTCTTTTGTAATTTCTGACCTGCAATGCGTCTCATTTGTCAATATTTTGAGTACGTAGAGTGAATTTGAATGAAAGAGATTATTAATTTTCTTTTTTTTTATTAACTTCTGGCTTCTTACAATTTAACACAACACAAAACCAAAAAACTGCAGGAAGCCTTCAATAACTGTTATTACTTCATTTGGTTCTACCAGTCACTAAGCGCAAAGTTGCGGAAAAATTACCATTTAACATGCTAAGAAAAGAAGGGGGCGTTCACGACTTACTGGACATATCTTTATTCGAGTCAATACAAGCTAACAAACACCTTATTTAAATAATAGTTGTAAACAATACAATAGAGACAATGTGAATAAAAAACGTTATTTTTCAATGTTACCTTATTCATTAAATGAGACAAAAATAGCTGGCAACAATGAATATCGTAAATTGACCTCATGTTTAAATAAAAGGCCGTAATTGTAAGTAACTAAATTTGGGTAGCATTCGCAAAATCGGTTTCTTCGTGTCAAACAAAGGGAGATGATGGGGACAAAAGAAACATTTCTCAATTGAAATGTTACAAAAGGGCTTATCACTTTTGGTTCTCGCCGGCTCATTACAACTCATTGTCTTCGGTTTTACGAGGCACGTTTATAGGATTACAGTTATAAATCCTATTACGATTGTACAATAATGTATATTAGTTTAATTGTTTTTTTTTTTAATGTAAGCAGGTGTAGGATTAAGTTCAAATGCTTTTGGATTTGTTTGGTTTCACCCTCATCTACCTCGGCGGGCTCATCCTGTTGTTTGTCAAGCTTCACAATCTGAAACCGTGTTTATATTGTAAAATAAATAGGGGTGAAGTTGTACCGACGGGATTGAGGCCGAAATCCGAAAATGATTAAACTCTAACGGTGTGAATATGAGAGGAAGAATGTATTTACTCAGTCTCTCTAAACAGCAATTCCTCCTTATAAACTGAGTTTAAATTTGCTGAAGTCGTCCGTAGCGGTCAGGAATGAGTTTAGAAAAACACTTTTTTTTCTTTTTTTTTACGTTTCGCTCTTTATTCAAGTCATCTTTAGGGTCTTAAAAGTATAAGTATAAATTTATTATGATTATTTGCGGTTTGATGTTTTTTTATCGATTTGTAATTGTATTGATGCACTGAGGCGAATTGTATTTTTCTCATCACCCGTGTTAGAAGATTTTTGGATCCTTGCACTGCATTTTGCGATTAATTTAACAGTTGGTAAATCGTATTTGTTATACGGTTTTGCAGATTTGGGTACTAGTGATACTGGTTTTTGTGAGATGTAGAAACCAATTATTGTTATTTGTGTTTTGTGTTTATTGTTGATATGGTCAAATAGCTTGTAATATTTTTGTTGGAATGTGTAAAATTTGTTAAAGATGTCAGTTGGTAGCATGGGTGAAGCAATGTATTTCAATTTGTGGATATTGTCTGTTAATGTTTAATGTTAACAATGCAAGTATTAATTTCAATATTTAAAATGTTTGTTTTAAATATATGAGTGGCTTTACGTTTACGTGCCGCGTTTATGAAGTTAAAGCTTTTTTTAAGTGAGAATAACATGCCTTGTTTTGTCTACGTTTTACTAAGAAAATTTCATGATTTACATCACCTACTAGTTTCTTTTGGTTTAGAACTATCTTTTTGAGTGTGGCAGTGGTTTCACGTCCAGGTTTCATGGTAATATGTTCGTAAAGACACATTTAGTTGTGTTGTTCTTCTCGGGTAGAAATCTATATTTCTTATGTTATTTTTGTTCGAGTCGTGAGGAGCGGTCAAGGATTACATAGTTTAGAAAAATACCTTTTTTTGCCGTAGTTTCGGTTTTTGTTCGGGTCATCTTCAGGGCATATCATCTAGGTTCCTGTTAACAAACACACATTGTGTCTAAAGTTCAAGCATATTAAGTTTAAAAAAAGGTTTATTTGTAACTAAATTTTTATTATTTAACTTGAGGTTTTTCATTAAACAGGGACAATTCCAGATTTCTACGAACTTATATTTCACCCTAGTAGCTATGACTAAATAAAACGGATTGATGGCGGCCAAATGAATATCCTGGCCAGAGATGATCTTCGATGTCTACCACTGTTATTTCAGCCGAAAACGCAGTAAATTTTCGCATTCGGTTTTTGCCCGATGATTCGGAACGGAAGCTTTGTATCAAAACAAATCGTCGGCCCTGTCTGAAGATTTATGTATGCAAACTGCTACCATATTGCAGACAACTGGCATTTATTAAAAAAATGTACATTTTTCTTGTTGTTTATTATTTATAGGTCTACGGAATTAAACGCTCTTTTTGTGTTACTACGTATTTTGTAATAAAACAATTTTAATCGGGTTTTTTTCTACGAAGTCATTTATACTCGGACATCGGCGTTTTCCTCGAACGTTTGCCCTCCTAAATAATTCGCGCCAGCTCACGAGAATTTATTTTCGGGAAGAACGGAAGAAGTAATTCAGCGGAAGTTAATTTTGGGCTTATAACGGGAATGATTGGACTGTTATGCGAGTTGAGATAATAGGGCTCTCCACTCCGGTAATCCTGGGTATAATATCATGACGTCCTGTTCCCTGAGTTAAGGCCCTCCATTCAACCGAATATCTTTCCTAATACGAAAATCCTTCCAGATGGGACATTTATCTCCTACCGAATCAGAAACTGTCGTGGATAATGACCTGAAAACAATTCACCATTCACTATTAAAACGCTCATCAAACTCTTGCATTCATCTATCAATAGGCTAGTTCAATCAACCATTTAATTCTTTTTTTCATAGGAATGATGTTAATCGCAAAACTTTATTTAGAAAAATGTAAATAAATATCATTTTATGTAGTATCTACTACTTACGGACTGACAAACATGGAGTCGTTTTTCATCGCTCTCTTCGCTTGAATCTGAATGAAATTTAAAAAATCAATTAAATTCATTATAACATCCATTTTAGTTCGCGTGGAGTGTGATGAGGTATGATGTAATCCGAGTTAGTCGGTTACTGATACAAATCAATTAATTTTTTTCCCGAGGGTACACAACAGCAGGGGGTACCGGTGTTTTAGAAAAAAAACTTTTTACGAGTATTTCGAATTTGCTGGATTCAAAACCGGGAGGTTCACCTCAAAGTGATGAGCACTGTATGAACGCCTGAAACGTACCGGTCACCGACGCCCAATTACCATTGTCGCGAATTATTAACGTGGAGAAAAGGCAATTTACCATCCATCTCCACTTCACGACTAAAGATTATTGCTGAAATAATTATTTTTGTCAATTCTGTGTCCTTAATAATTAAAAATAGGTCATCAAAAATTTTTTTTATGATTTTAATGTCAAAATTAAATTATTTTCCATTAAATAATCTTTAATTAAAGTTTTGGTGCTCTACCACTTTTTTATCTCACCCAAAACCTTAATTAACGATTGATTAATTAAAAGGAATTTGTTCAATCGGACCACGAAACCTAATAGATGTTAAAATCAACATTTATTTATACCCAATCTATTAGGTTGTTCTTGACCAGGTCTGCCGAAATGGGAGACAATGTTATCCGATAAATTCCCAAGTTTCGAATACACAAATGTACTCGTGTGCACAATAATTTGGATTAATATTTATTAATGCACTTCACGGGATTCTATTTAATAAACAAAATTTTATGAGACCCATCATAAAATAATTGGAATATTTTAATTAGTCTCAAAGATACATTTTATTAAGCATATTTTCTGACGATTTCATCGGCTAGTGTTTAAAGTCCGATTTGCATATTATTTCTTCGGACCTTCTTTTTCTTCAGCTTATTTCCGTAAGGATATCAATTTTCTCTTTTACAAACATCAACTGCAATGAACTGAAAGCAACCTAAATTAAATATTTAAGGTGTATTTGTATTCCGGCTTACTCGTAATTGCGGGAATTAGTAAAACCGTTGTTCTCAGCATGTTAATTGGCTTAAATCAGTTTCGCCAACAGTTTTCTAATTGTGAACGCGGTTTACAGGGTATTTGTATTTTTAGTTCGTCACGTAATGCTATTTACGTTGGAAATTATCAGAGATTAGAACATTTTAAATACAAGGGATATTACAATAAATCTTTTATTAAACTTCTGTTTCCTAATGAAAATTCAAATAGGTTACCATAAGGAAAAAATAATTTCGGGTGTAAAATCATGACTTAAAATGAGTCTCAACATCTGACTCAGTGCTTTTAAATAAATAAATACGATTTAAAAAAAAACTAGTATAACATAAAATGTTAAAATTAAACATATATTATAATTTTGAATACAGATTGTTTTTATTTTTTTTTTTTATATTGGTTAAAGCAAATGGTAAAATTTTGTGTGAGTTTTTAATGAAAATTAAAACCATCATTTCAACTGAAATGAGAGAACCTGCATTTTCATTAAGAGATAATTTCAGATGAACTGTAGAACAGACTAAAACATTAGCCTGTAAAAGTGAATATTGCATATAATCCGTTCATACTACAGATTTGTGCCCAGGAGCAAAAAAATTTCACAAAAGCCAACAACAACTAATTGTTTTAAATAATCGATCAATTTTTGCAGTTAGAAAGGTCATTGCATTTCTCAAAAAAAAAAAAAAAATCTCACAGCCCCATTACAAAGATGAGGAAAGCAGATACGCCTTTGATGCAAAAAAATTAGAGATGACAGATCGAACTTCCCAATTCCCATTCACCTCTGCGCATTCTCCGAGGAGAAATGCGTTCAGGTAATTATCTTTTTCAATAAATGAAACAGAAGTTCCCCTTCTAAATATAGTTTCTTTAATATTGATTTTTTGTTAAATCGAACTCAAGATTGTATTTATTAATAGTAGCACATAATTTGGAGACGTAGGTAAAAAGATTTGAGCACCCTATTGACCCCCAATTAAAATAGTTTTAAATTATGTATAAAAGGTATTGAAGAATTTAGTGCTTTATCCTGTCTTTGTCTCTTAAGTTTCGTACCTGGCGATAACACCGGAGCCTAACTATAGTGAGAATATACGGAACTTCACAGGTATTCCAACGAGAAATTATTCAGTAACTATCGACTAGTTTGCTAAAGATGCAGAGAATAGGGAAAAACCTTTATCTCCTATGGAAAATTAAATAACCTAGTACAATCAGGTTGGTGCTTTGCTTGGTCACACAAACCACTGCCTTCTGAATAAGGCATTTTTTTAATGCTTTATTTATCAACTTGCCAATAATTTGTTGATACAGTTTCTGCAAGCCTGTACAACAGGCTATTAAGGTTAGTTAAGGTTGGTTTACTTAAGAAAAGAATAATGAACTTTTAGGAGTTTTGTTTTTTCTTGCCAACAACACCAAGGATTTATTTTGAAATAATTACTGTTTAGTTCATTATTATTGAAAAATTAATACAAATTAAGATATTCTAAATATGAATAATATACCAAAATATAATTATAGAAATCGTCTACGTTTGTTGTACAAGAGGGGAATGAAGAAAGTTTGCTACAGGAAAAGTCATTTCGCTACTAAAATAATACGATTCAGAACTTCACGAGATTCTCAACTTGGGGCATCGTTTCTCTTAAACAAACACGCCTTTTGAAAAGCGAAAGCGTATAAAAAAATGAATATTCCAGCGTCTTGTGATATATTATCGGGACCCGCTCGCCTCCGGGATAACAAATGTCTCTCCCCCGCACAGTAACCGCCTGAAAAGCCTTCCCGATTATGGAAAACGTTCGGAGCTTTTCTTTCATCTCGGCCCGGGCCCCACTATTTTATCAGGCCGTGGAACTACGCGGAAAGGGCGAAGCTATTAATCAGACGGAATTCATCGTTGTTTCTTTTTCGGCTTTTGGACCCTGTCAAAAGAAAATTCCAATTTCACTATTGAATCCAGTTTACTCGGGAATTTGAATAAATAAATCGTTTTAAATTCCACTGTCAAGGAATGATTCATTTCCATGGCCTGCACACTGAACCCGGTTCAAAGAAAATCTACGCTGGTTTCATTAGAGGTTCGTTAAGGTATCGCCCCGGGTATCACTCCGACACTTTCATTTTCTTATATCCAAAACCGAAGAAGCTTTCATGGCTGTTAAGTAAAGTCTTTGAAAGGTGCAAGTTAGAATTACTTAATTGAGTAGCTACAATCGGTTTTCTCTTGGGTATAATTATAATAAAATTTCGATTGACATGACCATATATTTTTGTATCTTTAATAATTAAAAATAGATTTCTTTATTATTCTCATTAATGATTTAATGTATTTTTATGTCAACCAGCAAGACCTTCCACAAGAAGAATAATTAACTGAAAGAAGTTACTTAGTCAATTGATCACAAAAACATAAATGGAGATATATTTAATAACTACAAGAAACTTCACTAACAGCTCCCCGTAGCCACTTCATACTCGCTGAGAACCGAATCCTGATAACACGACATTTGAAAATGGAAAAAAGAGGGAAAATTAGAAAGGTGCGGGAAGTTGGTGTCCCAATGGACCGAAGTTACAATGAGTCAAGTTGTTGAACAGTGGCGGATTTAGTCGAAGGTCGTGGGTTCGAATCCCGCTCTCGACACTGTCTTTTTTTTATCTAAACCAAGACTTTCCATAAAAAGAAATAATTCATTGAAACAATAAACTCGCAAAATTGACCGACAAAACATATATGGACTTATTTATAATTTTGCTAAGCTTTTTTAGTAAATTTGATGTATTTTCATTTTACATGCAAACATGTATATTACAGTTTGATTTATAAAGTTATAAATCCTACAACCTCCTCCAGTGTAATCATATTGAGATAGTACATTAAAATTTTAAAAGATTCTATCTTGTACGTTTCATTCTCTGTGGAGATCATCTTCAGGGCCTGGGTTGTTGTTTGAAAACGTTGTTTAAATTTTACCAATACATGTAGGTTGTGATAAAAAGGGATGAATTTATTCAATGCTAGAAATTTTAGAATTAATCAAAAACATTTGTATTCATACAAAGTGATGGTTATCAGTGTAGTTTTGCCATTCTTTTCTACAGTGATGAGAGTGCAAGTGAGATATTGATATTTTTTGTTTTTACACTTGCATTTTGAAGGGGGAAGGAAATCGGGATAGAAAGATATTTACACGACAGAGTCGGCTTCTTTGAGGTGAAAAAGGAGCCAACAATGGGAAAAACTTGGGTAATGGTTCCGCCCGATTATCCTTACAGGATTATAGGGAAGAAAGGATTATACCAAGATTATATATTAGGAAAAGGAAAGCTAAATTGTTGAAGAATTAGATTATGAAGAAATGTTTCATGTGAGAAATGTTGTGCTTTGTATATTTTGTGTGATGTGATGATGATGATAAATGCATGTTATCGATATTGAATTTGATTAATGATATTGGCGTAGCTACGACTGAGTTACATCTGTCCGTTCTGCAATTGATGCTGTATTTATCTCTGCTGACGGAAACCATTTCTAAAAAGTTTATGTGTTTTGTTCTGTGAGTCATATTTTTGGATTATTGAAGTTGAAATTGTATTTGGATTCAAATGGTGGATAGCCGGTTCTGTAGGATTTTGTTTTGGTATTTTGCAATCATAGACATGTTGCTTTACACTCTTATCCAGATAATGGAATGTATTTCCGGGCAGATATTTTGTTTGTAAATAATATTAATTTGGAAAAAAATATTCAAAATTTTGTAAAATTGAGTACAATAGATACATACAAAAAGATACATTTTCTTACGTGAAAAAGTTGACTGTTAAATAAAAAACAAATAGAATAGTCTGCGGCCTGCTGTTGTCTTTTTAATGCCATAAAATGTATCCTATTTTAACTATTTTATGATTTGATTTAGGCAAATATAAACGTATAAATTATTGTTACTGATTTATGTAAGCACAAATCTGCACATGTATGTCTATCACTACAGTTCCAGCTTTTGTAATTTACAGTAAATTATCAACAGGCTTTGAGAATCACCTCCCCGGAAATTGGCAGTCAGAAGTCAGACCTCTTTCAAATGTGTACTAACGTCTAGGACCAAATCTCAAGGGGCTATCTACAAGCTAGGTGATTCCGTGTAGAAATCAGGTCCTTAAAACAAACCCCCAAACCAACTTCGAACTCAGTCTTAAATGCGATTTTTTTAATTTACAATAAATATATTCATTCTCAATAGTCACTAGGAACACAAAACTATTATTAATAATTCTCCAGATATTGTGAAATGCGGTTTGGTTTGATGTGGGTTTCTGAAAAACATTTTCTTTATCGTGCGAACGTTTCGATCTTTCATTGAGATCAGAGCCTGGGATTTACAAACATTGTTAACATTTATTAAATACATTTAGGATGTAGAGAAGTGAATTTATACAATGCAAAATATATTTTCTATTCAATCAAATTATTGCTATTCACTCGAAGATTTTGTCTTGTGTGTAATTCTGCCATTCTTGAGTGTCGTGTTGAGTGTGCCAATGAGATTTTGCTGTTTAATGTTTATAAATGTTGGATTTTGAAGAGGTGGGGAAGGAAGCCGGTGCAGAAAAGACAATTTTGTATAAGGAGTTGGTTTCTTTGAGGTGAAAAGGGCCGACAAAGGGAAACAATGTGTTGGTAATGTTTCGGCTAGATTATCCTTTCAGGATTATATAGAAAGTGATAAATAGAAAAGGAAAGCGAGATTAGTTGGACAATTAGACTATACGAAAAATATTTGATGTGTGGAATGTAATGGAATGATGTATGTATGTTATCTGTATTGAATTTGATTAATGATGTTGTCGTAGCTGCGACTGAGTTTGCATGTAACTGTTCTGTAATTGATGCTATGTTGATCTTTGTTGATCTAAACCATTTCTAAAAAATTACGTTTAAATTTGTTTTGTTCTAGATGTAGTATTTGTGGATTTTTGAAGTCAAAATTGTGTTGTGTTCAAAGTGGTGGGTAGGGAGTGCTGTAGGATTTTGTTTGGGTTTTTTGTAATCATAGATATGTTGCTTTGCTCTTCTGTCCAGATATTGGGAAGTAAGACCATTGTAAGTTGCCAAACAGTTTAAACCGTCGATCTCGAATAGACCGGATTGATGTGGGATCTTTAATTTTGGAAAAAAGTGGTTGGATCGTTTTATAATTTTTGAAAGCTATTTGGAAGTTATCGAATGAATGAAATTTTTTTGGTTTAATTTATGTGATAGGCCTTGAATAAATGGCATGGAAATATTTGCTAGCTTGTTTGTATTTGTTAGACTTAACCCTCATATGGATACCAGCTCATAAGGGACACTACGGCAATGAAGAGGCGGACAGCCTGGCCAAGGAAGGATCAAATACTGCGTTTGTCGGGTCACAACCAGTATTACCCCACTCTTTAAGCACAGCGAAAGAGAGGATACGTTGCTGGGGATTGAAACAATTCCTCAAAGAATGGAATACGACCCCCGTATGCAGGCAATCAAAGGAGTTTTTGAAGGAAATCAAACCTAAGGAAGCGAAATGGTTACTCTCCAACTCTAGGAGGAGAATTAGGATGCTGATAGGTATCCTAACGGGCCATTGCCCCTTGAGAAGACACCTCTTCATAATGGCTACTCTATCAGACCCCTTTTGCCGCTTCTGCGAAACAAAAGAAGAAACGGCTCAACACTACCTAGCAAAATGATTCGACACTTTCGAAGGAGAGGACATAACTAAAACACTCCCCAGGATAATGGTCTACAATCTTGGGGTTTATAAATAAGTCCAATAGGTCTATGCAGGACTCGTGAGCCGACCAGGTCCCGGACCTTTTAGGGATGGGGTACGGGCCTACCCAGGCTTTTAACCCCTCGGGTCTTGGTCGCCCGCCCTGCGTAATATATATATATATAGACTTAATATAGTATTATTAGTAATTATTCACTGTTTTCGTGGTCCGCTCGACCAATTAATATATCACAATTAATTACGGTTTTTAGTTGAGATGAAAAAAGTTGAAATATGGCAAGAAGAGGGAAAATTAGTAAGGTGAGGTTGAGTTGGGGAGTTGATGTCCGAGTGGTTCGAGGTCTCTCTAGCTCAGGTGGTAGAGCAGCTGCGTATCTAGCCGAAGGTCGTGGGTTCGAATCCCTCTCGTGTCATTAACTTTTTTTCATCTCAACTAAAAACCGTAATTAATTATTTGTAATAGTGGAAGATGTTAGTGTTGAGTTGTAGTGGTTTATTATTCTGTTAATTATGTGCTTAGGTTAGAGATTGTTATGGAGGATCTGTTTGTATATTTTTATGTTCCTGTGGTGAAATGATTCTTGGCTTAGGGTAATAATTCTGTGAAGTAACCCTTTGGCCGTGTTTATTATTGTATGAAGAGAATGGTGTGACGTACAGTTGGGGTAGCGATCTGTATTTCTTGGTTTTTGATACCAACTGTGATTAATGTGCCATCTGGTTGTTTTAGTACGAATGGTATTTTTTTAGATTTCTGATGGAATCCGCATCTCACGATTTCTAAATAATTAATGTATACAATGAACCAACCCGGTTTTCTTCATGAGGATAGCATACCCAGATACCTTCATGCTCACGAAAAATTCTCATATCCGGGTTGCATTCCTACCCGTTCTCTATGTGAATCGACACCTTGTCCTAACTTTCTATATAAACACGACATACAAGCGGTCTTGGTCCAAAAAGTAAGCGACCGTCGACCTCGTCGGCTTATCGTTAATCGGCTGAGGATGACGTTCCTTCTACGGGTCAGATCTTCCTGAGGCAATCTATCGATAGTGCTCTTTACTCTTGAAAGATCTGCCGATCCAGCCCCTCAAAGCTGCTATATTCTTTTAAATTTTTAGCGACAAGGTCCCGATCGCGGTAGTTAAGTGGCGTGATTGAAGTGAACCAAACCCTGAGTGCAATTTATGATTAACCATGGTCTTACGTATTTTTTCAAAATTTGAGTTTTTTGAAATACTTCACTCAGTAAAATTAAAACAGTGTTCTGCTTGTCTAGTATTACATCAAATTTTATAGCCATTTAATATTTTAAAATGAAAATGTTAGGTTTTAAATACTGAGTATTTGAAATAACCATTTTGCCAATTATTAGTTAATTGTTATTATTAAATATTCATAATGTAATAATAATAATAATAATAATAATAATATAGACAAACAATATCAGATTAATTTAAACTTTTTATATTTATAGATACCATATTTCTCTTTTAATTCTTATCATGGACGGGGAAATAGTTATCGGAATTTTTTCTGCCTCGTACGAACGAGATAAATACTTTTTTCTCGTGAAAGCTGATAAGTATCCGTGAAACTACCCGTCGTAAAATATCACCTCAGAAAATTACACACTTTGTGAAAACATCCTCGTAGTTTAAGACGGCGCGAGTGCAGTGGAACTTTTTACGGTCAGAGTGTAAAACTGAGAGCATTCTCTCCATAAAGAGACATTCCGTGACAATGTTACTCTTGTATCTTACAAGGCGCGCTGTTAATGTTTAATCAATAACACGGTTTCAGGCCGGAAAATCGAGAAGAAGAAGAAAAAAAAAGAGTTTTCACGCCGTCTCTAAAACTGGATTACGATCAATCTTTTTTGTCGGCATCGGAAACTTTTCACTGCTCTTTAACATCCCGCTTAACCGCTTCCCTTGCTTCTTGTGGATTATCGGAATTTTAACTTTAAGCTCTTCAGACACTTTCAATATTCTTTGGATCTCTCACGTTTTAACTTAACGGTGTAATTTCAATAACCTATAAAATATCAGAATAAAATCAATTTGTTGACATACATTAAAAACTTTTCTTTTGTGAACTAATTCATAATTTCATAGTTATGCTTCTGCAATATATACTTTTAAAAATGAATATGTGCTCGGTTGCATTTAATGCTTGTCATGACTTTGCAACTGTTTGGTAATCTAAGTGTTTCCTATAAATTTATTAAGGCAAGGACGTTACAACGGTACAAAATCTAAGATGTTGAAAACTTTTGGAAATGGTATAATGAACGTCTGGAATCATACAAGGTTGTATCCTAACATTCTCCCTTTTTACTTTATGCATAAATGATCTATCACCGCTTTAGGAAGTGGATTTATAATGGTTCTAAGAAAACGAGAAAAAAGAAATCGCTGTGATAGTTGGAAAACTTGCTGGGTCGTTAACATAGGAAAGCTAAATGATGTCAAACTCCGTGTGTCATGAAGAATCTTAAAAAAGTGGATTCAATAGCGTTGTCAAGTTTGAGGTATTGCAAAAGATGGAAGCGGTGCCCACTATGCAGAAAAAGAGATATTACAAAAATACAATAACTGACTGTGAACTACTGCAAGAATGCCGGAATAAATGTAACATTTCCTCCGAAGAATAAAAAACAATAAGTTTATGATTGCGTGGCGGAACCCCTTTATTTCACTGCCATGTGACCGTACTTAATGTCAAACGGCGTGTGTGTGTGTGTGTGTGTCTGAGCATGTCTACGACGGAGTATCGAATAACTCACAGACCCGCGAGAGTAATCTAGGTTAGTATAAACTGATAAAAATTGTATACGGCTATTGCCAATTTTGTGGTGTTTACTTTCATTTTTATTGTACTATTATTAGAAATTGCCTTAAACTTTACGTTGTTGAAAAGGAAAATTAATTAAGGGATTTTGAAAAATAACAAAAGGATTTAATACCGGATTTTTTTATTGGACACAACAATTTTAATGTCCTCTGTTATTTACAACTTCTGTCTCCCTGTTAGGCACACTGTTAATAGGGTGGTCACCATTCCATTGTTCCATAAGGAATTTAACCCCAGAGATGTTGCAACGCTACATGCAGTTGTTAGAGGTCAACTGTCTGCAGGTGGTGATCAAAAAGCTTTTTCTGCAACGCATCCTACATGTGCTCAATGGGATTGAGGTCTGGAAGTAATAGATTAAGGGGAAGATGGAAAATTCATATTAAATATTCAATAAAATATAATTCATGTGTATAAGTAAATAAATAGTCATGAACAACTCTGTCTCTGTGGGTTCTGGCATTGTCATCCAGAAATTGAATACCGTGCAAATGAGATTCCTTGTTTGAGGGATGTAATTGTCGATAATTTATTGGGCAAACGGTCTGCGGTGGCCGGAGCGGATCGAGAAGTTTTTACACTGGAGGATCCCCAATACTCTGGGAGAGTGAGTAGCCTTCTTTATCTAGGGAGTGTGTGGGAGACCAGGCTGATGCATTTCAGCCATCTTGAGTAGCCGTTTGGGCGCGGCATACGGTCTGATGCATAATGCAGAACCGACCCATTAGAAGTGGCGAGCGGGGAATGAGGTTCGTATCGGCCCTTTGGGGCTGGGACAGCTTTTACACCAACGCTTGCGGGCGTTCCACGCATTCAGTCGTGATCGGAAATGTGTCATCTCTCATCTTGAGAATCAAAATGTCCAATAAGGCTGAATAGGCTAGGTGCGTAAGTTAATGATCCTCATTGCCCTTTTAAGGAGGACTGAGTATTTGGGAATTTACTGTACTTAAGGGAACACAAACTGGGTCATCGTACGCATCTCCTGTTCTCGGTCGAAGAATTCGGAGAAACGTGATCAACAGTAAACATAACAGCATTTCAATTGGTGTTCGCTTCTAGGTGCTCGCTGCACCATATTCTCCTAAGTTGCAGGTATTGAGCTGTTGCTCCAGGTCATCTCAAAAGGGCATGTGATGTGGGTACAACTTTGTACAGAAAGGCCAAATATCTTGTCTTTCATTTACGATCCGGCTGGCCCTATGGAAGGGATCCGTCTTCAGCAATGACAATATTTTTGCCCTCCCTGAGAGTCGTAATGCGCCTAGATCACCAAAAGGCAATTGGCAATTTCAATGTGTCAGAAAATAGATGGGAGACCATGCTCTGAGAAACTGTTTCTCTGATATCCACTTGCAGGTGACCTCGAAGACTCATTCTCACAATAATACTTGTGTAGTAAGCAAATGTACCATATCAAAAGTATTTTTATAGTTATACACGGTAGAATAGAAAGCGTCATAAATGAAAGGTGTTTGATGTGTAGTTTTCATTATCAGAAAGTCTATCCATTTTATTTATACCCATTGAAATTAATTATTAGTAAATTTTATCATAACTATTTGCTCAAATGTCCGTCCACAAAATGACTGTTTTCGAATAGATGGGCTGGTAAGTTTCGCTCGGTGGAGGAAAATAGGAGTTACCGTGACAAATGACGTACGGTAACCGGGTCGGCCACACGTATGTCTCAGCAGGTATTACTTCCGGTGAGGAATAAATTAGTTTAAGATTTATTGAGTTTCGAGATTTAGAGGCTTTGTTTCATCCCCCGGTGGCAAAAACCATACCTCTGCCCACCCTTATATACCCTTGTTTTGTACGAGAGATGACCTAATAAATTGTAAATATGCTGAAATTTTTTCAACTTTTAGAATGCGTAAATTAATTTATATTCAATTCTATAATAAATTGAATAAGATTGAACTCGTTTTTTCAAAAAAATATACAGTTGAAATATAACAAGAAAAGGTCGCATTTGATATATTTGTGTGAAAAATCATTGATAATCTATTTCAAATAATTAATCTATGTTTAAGGTATTGGGTGAAATAAAAAGTCAGTGTCACAAGCGGGATTCGAACCCACGATCTTCGGCTAAATACACCGCATTGAATGGGAAGTTAGTGTCCAAGTGGATTGAACTCACGATAGCTCAAGTGGTAGAGCAGCGGCGTATGTAGCCGAAGGTTGTGGGTTCGAATCCCGCTTCTGACATTGACTTTTTTAACTCAAGCAAAACGTTAAATACAGATTAATTAATTTGAAGATACTATTTGGTCAAGCGGACCACGAAAACTAGTGAAATTCATAATATAACGAAAATATAAGTAAACAATTTTTATAATTTTTTGAAATGATACTCTACAGAGTTGCTTTTACAAAATGACTTACTGGTTATGAAATTCAACAATATTTTTATTAAAGAAACTTGATACGGTTGTGGTACGCGCTGGTTGTAAATACAACGGGAAATTAAATCAAAGAATAAAATCCTGTGGTAGTGAGGTTGTACCAGGGATCGTTTGCCAAGTTTAGATAAAAAATTTCTCTTTCTGGAAAACAATGAATGCTGGAAAAGAAGCTTTACAGAAAAATAATCAACAATAAATCATGGCAGTTTGCAAGTTATAGAAACTTGGGTTTATCGCTCGGGGACTTCTGCAGTAGACGGCATTTTCTTAAAGGATTAATGTCCGGGGTGATGAATAGTTAATTGAATTTCAAATTGAAGCGGTCAGTTCAATCAAAAACCCTTCGCCAACTGAAATTATTCCGAAGCAAATGGACTTCGAACTTAAACTAATGGAATATTATTCAAACAAAACATTATTTGGATCAACGGTCAAACCTAAAAGTTAATAATGTAATAATAATTAATAAAAAAATTAAATATGATAATCAGGCTCAATAAAGGAAAAATTAAATCTGAAACGAGTTTGTATAATCATTTAATTAATTTAAAAATAAATTATTATACTTTAAGCCAATTTTGTACGGTTAAATGAACATTGTTTCGAGTAATTTGATTTACGAGACCGGCATGACAGATAAAAAATGATTGTTTAATTAATTTTCTATGTTTAATTTTTGCTAATAATATCAATCAAATCAATGGTTCTCGCTAAAAATCTGAGAGTACGGCAGTGCGGTGGTCATATGTATTTTTACTCCAACCAATTCGCCTGGATTTTCCACACTCATATCTTTTCTTCCTCGCAAGATGGGGATATTGAAATTTATGCATAATTAAACTTGGGCGGCTTAGGTTATTGTAAAAAATTGAGCATTTAATATTATGCCTTTTTTAAAGGGGAAATTTTCACAATTTGAAATATTGTTACTAACTGATGATCAAATTGATAAGAAATAGCGAAAAACGTGAAATTCAGTAAAATGATAGATTTATATAGCAGGTAAAGGAAAACATACGTAATTCCAATGTTATAAAAATTAGTGGCATCTTAGAGAGGGAGGTAGTCTCATCATCAACATTGTAAGGCACTTACCGTAAGGTAGAAACGTGAAATTTTGTGCAAAGGTAGCACGTAAATTTGAAAGATGGTCAAAATCTGAAAATTAGTACCGGCTTTGTAGAGTGGGGTGGTCCCATCGTCAAAATTATAGGTCTCTTCACGTATAAGTAAAAATATGATATTTGGTGCAATTGCAAAACTTATAAATAAAGGTAAAAATCTGAAAATAGCAATTATCTCAAATTTAGTTGCCTTTTACGGGGAACGGGGTAGTCATCATCAAAATTATAAGGCACTTTCTTTACTGGAAGAAAGGTGAAATTTAGAACAAAGGTTTGTCTCGTAAAAATAGGTAAAAGTCTGAAATTACCAATTTTGAAATTTTCTCATTATCTAAATCACAAGGACTTCAATTATGAGTAGAAATGTGATATTTGACACTAATGTACGTCTTACATTAGAAGTAATCTGAAAATCGCAATTTTCTCTTCTTACAAGAGAAGATCTATGGTATGCATAATCGCTTCTAAGCCAACCAAAGCGGCGTCCTCAATGCTTAAACGAACAAAAAATATTATATTCCAACAACTCTAACCATGAACAATAACCAAATTCCAGGCACACTAAAAAAATCAACGTCATCGTAATTTTGGAGACATGTCCGTTTTTTAATCCACGATCCGAAAAAAAAACTTAAAGAAGTCTCAATGAAGTTTGAACGTCAGAAATATATGTGCTCATGCAGAAGAGATTGGTGAAGGGAAAGTAGAGAACTCAGAAGAAAAGACAAATTCCCAGGCTCAGATTGCCCATTCAAAAACTGGCAACATTAAAAAAGTGTTAAGCAGTAAAAATAAAATAACAGTGTTGCTCCTAATAGTAGGTGTGAGGTGTGGTTGCCCACAGTGTGATACACTTTGACAGACTCACTTTTTTTCGGTGCGAGTATAGAACTTTTATCTTTGCTCAGGTGTTTTCTCTAGTTATGGACTAAAACAAACGGACATGGCCACAGTGCAAATATCATTACACCTTTCACGGTTAGATTTGAGTTGTGTTATCTTTTAATGAATCACAAAAATATGACCTAAAAATAGAAAGAAACCATTTTTATAGTGACAAACAAGGACAAAATAAAAATAATAACTTCCAACTAATCAATTTTCATTTGTCAATAACTTTAAAGAGGACTTAGAAAATTGACCTGCCGTAGAAGCTATCGAAATTCCCAAAAACGTCGGTTAAAACCGTCGAAAATTGACAGATCGTACTTTTTAAAACAAAGTTTTTACTTCCAATTAAAGTTTATAAAGCAGTATTAGCAAGTGAACAAAATGGAAAGGAAATGTTTACAATTTGTTAAAATTATAACGTCCTGGAAAAAATACAGCACAACCTAATATTTTGATTTTTTAATTTATTTTATTTATTCCTATCAGTACAAAATAAGTATACATTTGGTAAATGGTTTCCTAAAATGTTTCATAAAAATCTGACAGGTTTCTCCTTGTCTGATGTACCTGTCAGATGTTTTTCTTAATGAGTGACGTTTAGTGACAGGTTATGAATATTTGTCGATCGTTAGATGCGGCCTGGTTTGGGGTAGGGTTTGGAAAAATATTTTCGTTATCATTCCAACGTTCGATCTTTATTTAGTTCATTTTCAGAGGTCAAAGTGTTTTTGATTACTCTCAACACGTCACAAAATAAAGACAAAACTACACAGAAAACAAAGACCTTGAGCTCTGAAGATCTCAAAAAGATCAAAACGTTGGCACTATAAAGAATATGTTTTTTTTTAATCTACGTCATACCAGATCTTCAAATAATCACTACTTAATATATCACGTTAGTTATGCTTTTTAAAAGTTACCTTTTAATTATTATATTACATTAACAAAATTTAATTAAACAAAACGACTGAGAATCAGTCTACAACAAAATAACTATCAACTGGAACTAGTGTTTTTACTTTATTGTTTGTTTGAATCAATTAATTATCAAATGTATACAGTTGAAATATGCGATTGAATGCAAAGATCCTTTTGACGAATATTAATTAAACCACAAAAGGTTCTTTTTTTAGAGATAGGAATCATGGAAAAGTAATTACTGATATCACAGTACAAACCAGCCATATCATATTCACCCAGCGAAAATAAATTATTTTCAACGTGATGCCCACGGCGAAGAAGTTTTCTCTCAGACCGGGTTTGTTGAACAGTCAAAAGGCGCCACTTTCGAATTCGTTCAATTTTCAAATTTGCCGTGCCGGCTCATTACCACACCCGTGCTTAAGGTCGAAATTGGTTGAATTACCCGAACCCTAATTCTACTGTTCCAGACGTGAAGGATCGGCTGTACGTAGCCGAGAGTTTATATTTACGGTGTACCGGCGGCAACAAAAGCCACCCTCTTAATATTTGCGCCTCCGATAAATTTCTCATACCCCTACAAACCACACCTGCGGCCGGCACAAGACTATCGAGTTTAAAAGTAAAACGTCCAGGATAAAAGCTTATATAAGCCGTGAGCTTTAAAAGTTTGTACAAAATGTTTTTTCATCCGACATCCTTTTAAAAGGCAATTTCTAACACGCCTTTTACACCCTCGTCCGCACGACCTTTCAATACCACAAAAAAGAAAGAATCAAAGATAACATCATTGAACTAGAAGATCGATACGATACATTGTTACAACATGCTTGTTCAGTTGTACAAATTGACATTCAAACTATTCATTTTTAAAATTAGAAAACGTTCAAATATATAAGGTTATCCAATCGCCTAACTGCCAAAACGTTTGTGTATTTGAACAAATTGAAATCTGAAAAGTACTAGTTTGATCAGAACAATAAATAAAATTAACCTTAACAAACTGCTTAACACTTAATTTGTGACTCAACTAGACATTATTCCCCATTATTGAGCTTTCTTTTATCTAGAGGGGGTGGCGGGTTGAGCGCTGCTTCTCTGAAGTTGTTGTTCCTGTGCGACAGAAATTGGTGTAGCCTGTTGTAAAGGATTATATACAAATTTACAAAAAATAAAAAAATTAATAAATTTAAAGATAACTTTAACTATAGAGCATCCTGAGGGGGGGGGTCGTGTTTATTTGTGGTCGGTCCATCGTGTCTGGAGCTTCGGCTATGGCAGATACGCCACTGCTCTACCACTTGAACTACCTTAACCTCGATCCACTCTTACGCTAGCTTCCCATTTCAACCCAACCTTTTGAATTTTCCCTCCTTTTTGGCATTTTTCAAATGTCGTGCAATTGCATTTTCGGCGACAAATGAAATGGCCTAGGAGAGCTTTAGTGAAGTAAACTTCATTCTAAATCATTAGATTCACTAATTAATATATTACAATTAATTAAGGTTTTTAGTTGAGATAAAAAGGTCAATGGCACGAGCGGGAATCGAACCCAAGGTCTTCAGCTAGATTCCCCGCTGCTCACCATACCACTTGAGCTATCATGACCTTGATCCACTCGGACATCAACTTCCTATCATCCATTGACTTTTTTTTATCTAAACTAAAAACCATAATTAATTATAAATTATTAATAGGTCAAGCGGACCACGAAATTAGTGAATTTATTTGTTATGAACGTTTTTTTGATAGACTTGTGTGTGGTGTGATGTTGGGCCATTCATCTTTAACAACGTTCAGTGCTGTGCCTATTGACATATTGTTAAACAATGATCAAAAATTTAGGGATATGAGAAAGTATAAAACAGAATTTGTAGAAAGAATTTGTTCTAATTGATATTACAAATGGGTTAATAAAGGGTGTATAGATGTAATGTTTGTGTTCATTAATGTATGATAACGCGGGTCCAAACTTTAGAGTGTAAATGCAGAAATTAGTTTCGACGCAGGTGGATGGGTAAATGTGTGTCTGACTTCTTAGAACGAGTTCTTGGAAAATGCCGTAAAGTATTTGTGCCCTTCCTTTATATTATTCGTACAGATCGATTACCACATCCACTCACAAGGAGGTATGACGACGATAATATGTACAGGGTAAAAATTAACAATTACAATTGTATAGTAAGTAAATAATCACATTAAGTACCTGTAAAATCAAAGTCTGGAATATTCATAGATTTACCTAATAGTTATTATCTTATTGATTTGTAAAGCCAATTTTATAACAATTTTATAACTTTATATTATAACCATTTGAAATGTTATGTTTGATAGCTCATTTGATCTTTAATGCCCGATATTTTCTAAGCAGTAAGGAAGCTGTGTTTTTTCTTTTATCGCGGTAGCGGTGAGGTTTGAACGTTCTCCCCGGTTAGATATAAGAAAGTAACCTTAAAGGAAATAGTGCTTCGTCATCCTTTGATGCCGTTTCATGAAACGTATTGCTCGTTGTAAAGGATTATTGTACGTAGGCGGTCCGCTATCGAATGGAGTTGAGGTATGTTACAATCGGAGAGATTGCTATACCCGAAATGGAAGCTTCCTTCTCTTTTATGTGGTTCGTCTAAAATAGAGAGCATATCGCCCGGATAGAATCTCTATTAGAGGTATGCTGGCTTTCAGACGGCTTGACTCCGCCTCGTATGCTAAAACAAGGCTGCGTAACAGGAAATCGAGCCCATTTTCGTCGTTTTCCTACGGTAGAAACAATTTGGAAGATACTTCAGACGTCATGATTGTCTCCCTTTAAAAAAAAGCCCCGATCGGCAGGGAAAGTCTAATGGTATGATAACAATTTGATTCGCACAATAAAAACCATTAAAACTACAAAATTTAAAAAAGAGAATTAATTAGAATCCTTTCGTATTGTTTCGTTACACGTTAACTTCGTGTAAATACATATTACACAAAATAAACAGTTCAGCATATTTATATTTTAACTCATTTAAGTAAATATTTATATTTATTATTATTATTATTATTATTATTATTATTATTATTATTATTATTCATTAGTTATATTATAATAATGATTGTTTTGAGAGAGAGAGAGAGAGAGAGAGAGAGAGAGAGAGAGAGAGAGAGAAAAGGGGAGATAATGTATTTTTCCTGGACCAGTATCTTTTTAGAATAACAGTAAATGCTCAGAAAGTTTTACAAATCTGGCACCTGAACTCATTAAGGCTTGAGGTTGAGTGATGTGTGATATAAATCACATAACACAAAATTTGAATGATGTAAATAATAGTAGCAATAATAAGAATTTATCGAACAAATACATATGTATTCTCTGACTTGTGTAAACATAATATAAAGTTGAGAAAAGTAATAGCATTTTTTTAAAATTTGCCTAGTAATAATGTTGAATTTGTTTTCTCTGGAGTGAGATAGGGTGGTGGTACTGTTATGACTTTAAAAAGGTAATGGAGACGGTTTGCGGATTGTCAAAGATGAAAATTTCCGAAAAAAATTTGGGCTTCAGTTTGGAAGGAACGCCCATATTTGTAGGTTCGTGATCTCATTCGGAAACGAAAGGGTATTGCGAGGGATAAACGATTTGTAGTGAATTAATAGGAAAATGTAGCGCGGTCTATGCGAGTTTATGGTTTGGGAAAGGAAAGGATAGGTAAAAAATAATTCAGATCAGGATAGGTCTGAATGTGTGGGACATCGCTCATAAGAAGGAAGGGTGAAAAATAAATCTGATACAATTCATCTGTCTTTCAGATGCTTATCTTGTTCACCGTAACAGCTGTAGTCGACGAGAGGATAGATGAGGGAGGAGACAAGGATTTTACGATCGGCGAAAAGACCTAGGAGCCAGGACCTGTGATTGAACGAGTGGCGCAATGCAGAGCCGTAATATTGGGAAATGTGTGGTTCCAAGAAAAGGTTTTAGTCTGAGGTTTTTAAAAGCGGATCAGAAGGAAATGGGCTTGGTTTTGATTATGAAAAGTGCGTCGGGAGGTAGGGATTTGAGAAGTGAATCTTATAACAATGGCTTTGAACTTCGTAGGATTTAATGTTAGGTTATTTTTACATGCCCATTCGTTTATAGAATTTCCATCTTTCTGAATTTTGGGGATGGCCAAATGTAGGTCGGAGGGATGGAAGGACCTATAAATTTGGGAGTCGTCGGCATAGATGTGGTAACCGCAGTGCTTGTCGAATAGGTCATTGATCTAAATTTGACTCTCTGAACAGAGGATGTGTGATAATTAGAAACAGAAACTGCTTGACGCAGTTAAAGAAAGCAACAGGGAAAGAGTGAAACCATCGGACGGTACTATTCGGAAATGATTCATGCTCGGTCAGTATTTATGTATGGCGATAGAAGGCTTCGGCAAAGTCCAGAAGAATTAGCATAATGTTTGCATATTTAATTCTGTTGCCAGAAGAAACAACTCAAACCAGTTATAAAATTATTGTGTTAAGCATTGGAAATAAAATTGAAAAAAGAATTGGCAATAGCACAGATTACGTATATTCAGTAAAAAAGCGGAAGAAATCCTGAAATATTTTCTAACATGCCCTGAAACAACGTTCTTTTATAGGGGAAAATGTTTTAGACAAAAGAAGAGCTGTGGAGTAATAGAATGTATAGGTATCGGTGTTACTCGAAGCACAGAAAAATGGCACAATCTCCGATATATACTGTCTACTGGGAAAAAACTAAATAAAATTTTACGCCCTGATAGAATTTTGTTTCACTCCCGCTAAATTTTAAAAATACAATACAATTAAAAACAAACACTGCGGACGCCCGAGGCGAATGTTCAAGTGCAGCGAAAGCAAATGTTTGTCTGAAACAGTAAAATATTGTAACAAATAAAACAATGTTCGGGCTTTATTAATGGCGTGTTTTTTCAAACAAAGACTTCCTGACAATAAAACCTAAAACGGTATGCTCACAAAACGAACAAACTTCACCACAACATCTGTCAAAATTTCAGTGTAAAAGTTTTCAATTCATACACGATGTTAGCACAATAAAAATGGTTAAAAATTGAAAAATCAATTTTTACAAACTTACATATTTTGAAATGGACGGCTTAGAACGACAAAATTTTATCCAAAAACTTTTTCTTTATCAAATGCCGCCTAACGAGATCGTTAGTCAATAAATAATAATGACCTAGTATAGTATTTATGGCATATTTACAATATAGAAAATATGTAAATGCGTAATATAAATGTATTAATTAAAACCCACAGCGTTTGAACCCATATCATTTTAATCGAATCCCTTTCCCACGGGGAATCACACATCCAGCAAACGACAATAGAAGAGTTCAGAAAAAAACCTTTTACCGAAAATACAAAATTATGTTTTAAATCTCGTTGACTGTAGAACTAGATTTTTATCAAATGATACTTGTTGGCTTGCGGTTGCCCAGAGTGCGCAGGGGCTTCATAAAGCGATTACACTAAGTGCTCTCATTATAACCTTCGCCCTCCAGGAGGTCAAATCCAAAACGTCTTCTTTACAGGTCAGGTCCACCAGAGAAATTTAAAAACTAAGAATGTTAATTAGAAAGTGGTTGATTTCAAACATCCATGGAGGAATCGGACAGAATAAGCAGGACAAAAATCTGATATTTATTATAATACAGTTGTATAAATAAACAAGCTTTAAGAAAAACTAATTATCGATACGTAAATGTACATATAAGAGATATTTTGCACGGGCAAAAGCGTTACCTGAAAGTGCTATCATGCTTCCTGTACCAATAATGGGTGGGAAGAAGAAAGTCAACTTCTTGGATACATTGAGTTTTAATTCTATTCTCTAACGAGTGAGATTTCTGGAAGTTGTTTTTAGCCACCTACATCCAGGGAATGCATATTTAAATAAAATCAAACAGAAAACGAATTTTGCCGATGATAGATGTAAACGTGTGAGAAACGTTGTGGACAGAACCGAAAAGCATAGCATGTCGATTATTGACGCACAACAGCATACGGGTAGTAAAATCCAGGGTCATTTGGAACATATTAGAGCCCATTGTGATAAATAAATTATCTTGCCTGATTAGGAAAGCACACAGAACCGAGGAGTAACGAAAAGGCCGAGAAAATTGTCCAATGATTGTTCAAGGAGGAGATCTCTGGAGGTAAAGGAGGTAAAAAAACTCTTTCATGTTATATCTAAATACCAAACATGTGGATCCACCTAGCAATGAATTAAAATTAAGTTCTGCGTTCAATGGGAAAATAATATGAGACAGGGAGAAAAAACATTATTCAAAAGATCATCTCACAATCTAATGTCAGAACAACTAAATCTAGTACGTGTTAGAACTAGAATAAAAGTAGACTACTGAATTGGGTGATATTTGTACAAGCTCGGATTAACATAAACAAACTTCATAGATATATAAAGAAACATGCACAATGCTTGCTGGGAAGGCATAGGCAGGCTGAAGAGAGAATAAAAGGACGGCCAGCATGGAGAACACACAAAAAATATTATGTGTTATTTGACATTACATATTGTCTCCCATAGGATTGGACGTATGGAATATTTCCTTTAAAACGATCATTCATTTTATATAATTTTATGATTATAATCCATTATAAACATATTATATTTTACTGTAAAACTGGTCTAACTCTGAGATTTTCTGTTTCAGGATGTGTCGTAGGAGGAGTTGTCCTGTCACCATCGGGTGAAGTTGAAAAAAAACTCAATGACACCTACGTCGTGACATGCTCTGGGCCTGCGAGTAACAGCATGGCTTGGTTCGGCCCGAACGGCCAGATGATCGACGCCAAAAAAGGAAGGTGAGAATGTTTTTCTTATCGTAGATCATCCCAGCGGTTTTCTGGCCGGAAGATACGAGAACTAAACGGAGCGGGTCGGAAGAGAAAGGAGCCCATTTTGCGGGAACATGGTTAAAAGACCTTCTGGTCGGATTTAAAAGGAGATATGAGCCGGTTTATAGGCCATATACTGAACAGACGGTGGGCGTTACTGTTTAAAGAGCCTTCGGCCCAAATGCATAAAAACCTACGACTGTTTTTAACATTGTATAGCATTTTGTAAATTTTGAAAAATCTCGAAAATATTCTTAAATATTTTCCTTACAAAAAAAGTCCTACTGTTACTAATATTAAACTCATAACAAAAGGGTCGCCGATTCAGAGTCGACACCTGAATTCGTCAAGTATAACTTTCAGGGGCTCTAAATTTCCCTGGCATTCGACTTATTTCCGAAATCGATGATTCATTGATTCAGCTGTTTTGACATGGAATGCCAAGCATCTTTATGCGGATGCCTTGACTGCGAATGGAATTCGTCAAACAAATGCCCATCCATTAAACAAGTTTTTAAGCGAAAGCCTGTTTATTTCTTATTCGTTGTCATGTTTACATTTTTTTACTTTAATTATTGGTATAAAACAATTAAGGTCTTCGTTTATCTCCTGTTTAACCAGCAATTTAGATCACACATAAGCAAATAACAAAGTAATCAGATTTTTTCAAATGATTTAAAAACTGCAATATTTTTCACAAATTCATATATAAACAAAACAAAAATCCAATGAGGAAAAGTATCTTAAATACATGTTAGAAAATTAGACGTTTGAATAGTTAAAGACATTTACTAGGGAGTTTCTATGAACATGTAACTCTATTATGATGCGTTTCGACTTTTCGCCATATTCAGTGTTAGTTTCGGTTTCGGTATGATTTCCGTACTGTTCAACACTTTTTATTAGTGCCTGAAAGGTGGAAGGAGTGTGTCAGAGTGATCTTTGCCTAAGAGTATCTTAACGGAAATTACCTAAATTTGGAATTGTTTAAATTCTTCAGATCAGTCCATGGAAAGGATTTTTCTTTTGTTTTAAATTGATTTACTTTCTAGAGGTTCTAGAGTATTGTTTACCGCATTTGCAAGTTATTGTTTAAATAATATTTTTGTTAAGTCAATATTCTGTTTCAAGGGTTTTCCAATATATGACTAATTACAATTAATTAAGGTTTTTAGTTGAGATATAAAAGTCAATGATACGAGCGGGATTCGAACTCACGATCTTCGGCTTGATACGCTTCTCTTCTACCACTTGAGCTATTGTGATGTGACACCTGGAGGTTCATTGGCAGCATTGTTTGCCAATTTTTGGTTCGTCGTTGATTTTTTTGTTAGTCAGTCATTTACAGTTTGTCCTCGTGCCCTTTAGCACATTTTGGTGTGCCACTTTTAGTTAATCGAAGCATCACTGAAGAGTTAATGTTTGAAATTCATTTATTGTTTATTTAAATATTTCTGTTTGATGTCTACGCAAGCGATTTTATATTTAATCTTGCTTTTAATGATTTTCTTTGCTGAAAAATTTCAATTCTCTCAAAAACACCGTTTCTTTGGTCTTATAAAATTGCTTAGGTTAAAAAAGATGAACATATAATTTTTAAGGAAAATAACTGCTTTCGTATAGTTTTACACTCTTTTGAAATTCGTCCAAAGAAAATGTATCGGGTAGGAGTAAAAATCGGTTTTCCAAAAGGAACAGAATAACCAGTTAGATGACGAATGAAAATGAAAAAAATAAATTTTTATGTTATTCTCTTCTCTTTAAAACAGCGTTATGTTAACAAAAGTATGGCTTTTTTCAGAATATAGTGAACTAAATAGATTTTCTATTTTTAATATGTCAATTTAAAAAAAAACCAAGGAGAAAAATTTTTTAATTGTGGAAAATCATAACGCTTCTATTAAAGCTTGTTTTCATAATACGAATGATCAAAATGATCATAAAACGTTTAAAAAAATAATAAATTAAAATGTTAAAAAAGTTCTCAACAACGGCAACCATCCATTTAAATGGGCTATATTAATACAAATTAATTTATATTTTTATTATTAAAAAAAAAATGCCAATTTGTATGTATGTAATCGACGATAGGAGGAATCCTAGATGACGAGATTGAAGACCCGGATTTACACTTCAAAATTCCTGATACCAGCATATCCACTGTAAATAATTGGGTGTTAAAGTAAAAAAGCCGGATGCCATTTGGATTAAATGTGACATAATAAATTCAAGAAGGTCAAAGGCTTTACCAAAACCAGATTTCTACCCTTTTTTGGTTCAGGAATTGAAATAGTCTTATTAAAATGCAAACGATAAAGCGCATCTCGTTTATAAATAATGCTCTGTGTTGGAATTCACGCCGCTGGATTCGAACCCCGGAACTTTACGTCACACTCATGGGCTTTGACCCAACGCTTTCAGAGTTGCAACTATTTTAAAATCTACCAAACCAAAAATGATCCATTTTTGTATTTGGTAAAGCGATAAAATATAATTTCAACGAGATTGTTTTCGTTTAATCAAGGGTTAATACAAAGTTTTTTTCAATTGGCGTACCACTGACATGAATCAATTTGAGAAGGAGTTTTAAGCAATTTATTCTTCAAATACAAGTTCTAAAACTAAGATACGCTACTTTTCATTTATGATCAACATAATAACGAATTTTCAGAGCGCATAGTATAATTTCCCAATTTTCGTGCGGACGAGCATTACGGTGAACCGACATTGGCAATATTTTTCAAGCTACACCGATCAATGCCGATCTCTTTGTAAATATTGTAAAATAATAAACCAAAGTTATTGTAGTTTAGTAACTGTTAAATTTAGATAGAAAAATAACAGCAACATATAAAACGAAAAATATTTTTTCATTGATATTGCTGAAGTTTTTATTAAGCAATAGTATTCCAGGGGCGTCGGTGGCCGCAAGGTTTCGTCCTTGACACGGCGCTCATAACTGTAAGATAATGGTCCCGGGTTCGAATCCAGCGGCCCTGCATTCGAACCCGACATACAAGTGTAATTTAACCTTTTAATATTTTTACTAAAACACATACAAAACCACCCTGAGGGTTTATATGACCTCTGCTACTGCGAACCCCCCCCCCCAAAAAAAAAAAAAAAATTACAGGATGGGCTTTGCAGTCTACGCATTTCTAATTATAGTTAGAAAATACATCGTCTTCTTATGTCCTAGTACCGCTAAAGTGATCTTATCTTCCGAGATAAAATTAATAAAAGACGGAATTAATTAATTTATATTCTTAATCATTGTTAATTAAAATAGTCTGTATCTATCCTTTATTTATAAACTGTGATTTGTTTTAATTTTTTAATAAGTGAAATAAAAAGCTTATTTGATGTTAATATTAATTAAAATTAATTCATATTTGTCTGGTAGTTACAGTTGGCCGAATTATTCCAAGTAATTATATTTTTTATCTAAAGTTTAAAATTAGTGCGACGAGAGGGATTCGAACCCACAACCATTCGGCTTTGATCCCCTAGGATATCGTCTACTCAAAAAGAAATTTAAAAAAATCCTCTATTGCAATATTTATATAGGTGAATGAATAAATAAATCGTTGTGCTTAAGGTTCTGCTTAGATTTCTACTGAAGGTTTTGAATTTAAATAATCGATAAGGAATAATGAAGAAACATTGATTCAATACGAATGCCCCAACCGTTAGAACGTGTCAATAGATATGACAATTATTCAATTTTTCAACACTAAAGGGAACAATCGAAATTTGGCATAATGGGATATCGCCATGCAGTCACTTGTTGCCAGAAATCACGGACCCAACAATCACGCCTATTAATAGAATATTTGGTATTATCTGGAAGGGACAGATGTCCCCTCGTCGTGACCGGATGTAATTACAGCAGAAGGTCTCCCCCAGGACAACCCTCGACCCGTTTAATTAACTTCCCCCGACACTATTCTCGACCCACTTGATAATTATTGTACGATAGCTGTGAATCAGAAATATGAACTCTTCAACAGGCGATTAATTCCGAACAGGGCTTTTCGAGATTTTTATGCTATCCTCAACGTCAAGATTTATTTAACATTTCCAAAAAAATTATATGAAGTTTCAGGCCGTTATAAACCTATAACATAAACAAATCTGTCATACCCTTTTAAGTGAGTTTGTGCTGATATATTCAATTTTTTTCAGGCACCGGTAAAAAGGGTTTTTTTTCACCAAGCTTAATAATTTTTAGAAAATCATTTTCTCAGCAACAAACCCGTGGAATAATAAGAGAACGAGATCGTAATGTAATATACAGGGTGGGAATCTACCCTGAAGCACCCTGTGTCTCCTTGGCTGTTTTTTCTTAGAAACCATTAAGGGCTGAAAAAATATTACAACGGGATTCGTGAACACTAAGCGATTTTTAAATTTTGTTACGATATTTACCTTCCTTTTATTTACACATATAGTTTCTTTTACAATTTGACTTTAACAACTGAGTTAAAATATGTTCTACACTGAGAGGTAAAAAATGCAGCCACCCTCGTTTGTTTCTTTTTTTAGTAAATAATTGTAACAGTTATAGTTTCTGTTTTTTGCTGTTTAAAAATATTTTTAAAGCAAAATATAAGAGCTAGCACAATAAAAAAATTAAATATAAACCTAAACTGAATACACCTACCTTACCAAATAGGTCTTTAAGTAAATAAAGAAGAAAATATATTATTGGGTTGTCCGGAAAATAATGCAGGATTTTAAGTTTTCATTTAAAAAAATCTATATAAAATATTCTGTTTACGTTTACAGGATTACTCATTTGTATGAATGTCAACACTTATTAATCCTCTTCCAAATGATATTGTTTGTTTACCTCTGTAGCATTCCGCTACTTGGAAATAATTCAGTCATCCTTATAATGTCAAAGCGAGAATTTCGTACGATTTTCTTTTACGAGTTTAAACTCGGCCGAAGCGGAGCCCAAACGGCTAGAAACATTAACCAAGTCTGGGGCGAGGGTTGTGTTAATGAGTGCACTGTGCAAAGGTGGTTTAAAAAATTTCGGGAGGGAGATTTCAGCCTTGAAGATGAAGAAGGTCGTGGAAGGCCTTCCTCTCTTAATGATGATGTTCTGCGATCAGTGGTGGAAGAAAACCCCAAAACAACTGTTCGAGAACTTGCAGAGCAACTCAAAGTCAGTAAAACGACCGTCGCTGACCACCTCTTTGGTCAATCGGAAAGGGCCCATTTTGTTGCATGACAACGCTCGACCACATGTGTCACGTGTAACGTCACAAAAATTATTGGAGCTTGGCTATGAAACTTTGCCTCACCCACCCTACTCTCCGGACCTCTCGCCTACTGACTACCATTTTTTTAGACACCTGGACCACTACTTACAACACATAATATTCAAAAATCAAACGGAACTGGAAAATGCATTTATTGACTTTATCAATTCTAAAAATTCTGAATTCTACTCAGACGGAATTAATAAGTTACCAACACGTTGGGAGAAATGTATTGAGAGTATGGGAAATTATTTTGATTAAAGAACATTGCTTTAAAGTAACTAGTTTCTTTTTTTTGTTTAATACCAAAATCCTGCATTATTTTCCGGACAGCCCAATAGATAGAAAATAGATTATTTTTCTTCCGTTCATCACATCTTACATTCGACGTGGCATTGAATTTATGAGATTATGAATGTAGAGCTGTGGAATATTTACATACTACCTCAACAACGCCATTCCTAATTCCTACAAATTCTCTGAAATCACAGGTCGATATTTTACTTTGTTCGACAATTCGACCCATAGGTGTTCGACATGGTTTAACTCGGGACTACATGACGGCCACACGAAACATAGAAATGAAGCACGAACCAGTAAGACACCAACAATCCTAGCTGTGTGCGGCCTTACATACCAAATTATCCATAAAAAACTATCGCCAATTAGTGACAAGGAAGTAAAATTTGTATAATTTTCTTCAGGTACCTGCCTAAACCATAACACCACCACTTTCAAAGCTTTCCTCGAATGAAAATGTTTCTTGGTTGTATCGCTCCTCTGTTCTCCAAACCCTCTCTCCACCGTCAGAAGACCTGAAATAAAACCTCAACCAATCTGAAAACCAGATTGTAATCAAATCTTGTTTATACTAAATGATGCGAAAAGCCTTCGCCTACTTTGCGACATTAGCGTTTCTATTGGTTGAAGTGTTTGCTTGATTTCAATAGCGGTAGAATGTCGATTATTGAGTACATCATAAACAATAAAAAACATCTTTCTGACATTTGGCACAATGGTGACCCGGACCGTGCCTTTTTGATATCCTCCTGTAACTGGATAACGGCGGCAGCCCTTTCGGACATTTGTCTTAAGAATTTTAAGCACAACACAAACCAGACTAATTAGATCTTCCAACAGTACTCTGAATCGAGCCAAATCCACATCATTTAAAACCATTCCTCAAACTTAAAAATTGTACAACTTAAAAAATCAAACCACCGGAACGTTAGAAAGAAACATTACAGAAAAAGCCATAAAAAGTGATTGACTACTCAAAAATTCATTTCCATTTGTCCAATTGTAAACCAAGAAGTGTGATTTTATCTGTTATTTATCTCTAATATTTTATAATGCCCAAATTTTGTTGTAATATAATAAATTATTGTTTAAAATATAATTAAAAGTATTAGACTTTGCATTTCAGTGTACGAAACAATAGTTACTGAGGATAGGTTCAGAAAGTACGAAATTCACGTAAAATGTAAAGAAAGTATAAATATTTTATAATTACAAACACCCATTTTGTAAATTAAAATTAGCCAAAGAGTTTGTATACTCTCAAAAATGTAGGGGGATGGCTTAATAGTTAAGGTGTTCTATTCCTATTTGCCATGTTACCAGTTCCGGATTGAAATCTCACGGAGTCCATGGGTTTTGTACTTATGAAATTATGAAAAATCTACGGTAAATTAATGTATTGTTGGTGTTTGGGCACCAGACCGCATCTCACGATTTTTAAATAACTATAAGCAACTTATTATGTGACTCTACCATAAACATTTCTCACAAACTAAAAGATTATGATATTTGCATTATTCGTAGCGCGTTGTCTGTACATGTTTAAGTAAGAAAATTTTGATTTAACCACAGCAAAAGTTTAGATAATAAATAAAGCAAATTGTCGTTAGAAATATTCAATACATTACACGTTACACGTTATTGAATCATTTACATTGGTCAGATTACACACGCCGTCATATTTTGACCTTCCTATGTCGTTTTCAATTTGAAACATTTACTTGGCAACGTTTTTTATAACGACCTTTGTTCGTATTTTCTTAATTATCTATTAAAACAAAATTAGTATTAAAACAATTATTAAGAAAAAACATGAAATTTAGGGAAAAACGACAGCGTCTAACATAAAGTTTTGTTACAAAAAATTAAAAAATTTCTTTTAATTATTCTTTTTATCTAAGGGTTCTTGTTTAGGAGAAAAATTGGTGTAACGAGCGGGATATTAAGCATTACTTACCAATTTGAGCTGTAGTGACTTTGATCCATTCGGACGCCATGTGAACCGACCACCGTTCCAATTTTCCTCCTTTGTGACAAATTTGACACTAATTTTTCGTTTCAAACACAAAAGATTATATAAAAAGAAAAATTAAATATAATACTTAATAGGTCAAATATGGACTAATAAAAATAATAATACATTTAAGAGATAAGAGAGATGTTTCTTGTATTACAAAAAGGTTTTGAATTAGCAGACTTTGACCTTGTTAGCCGGCGCAATACTGGGAAGACTGACTCGTTAACCAACATAACTTTGAGAATTCGTTTTCTGTTGTATTGATTTTCAAAAAGCCAGCGGAAGAAACAATAAAAGTTTAGGCTCGGAATAAAGGATAATTGTACGTATTGCTTATAAAAAAGTTTTGTGTAATACGCACTTTCTGAAAATGATTTAAATTGAAATATACCTATAGATTTGCGTGAAAACCAAAAATTTATTGAAGGTGAAAATGTTGTTTATATAATTTATTTCCACCTGACCCACTCATGAGACAGAAATAAAATTTTTATAATTTTTTTTTAAATAAAATTAATATATTTTCATATCAGTACAGTACAGTTTATCAAATCGATTGTGAACAGCAACAAGTATTCTCTCTCTCTCTCTCTCTCTCTCTCTCACTCACTCACCAACTCACTGTCATAAATTATTTTTAAGCCCATTCAGAATTTAAATAAAGTAAGACAAAGCTTAAACAAAAATAATCAAGAAACATTTCTAGTCAACGCACAATGCAACGACAAAGAGAAAAGGAAAATGGTCATCAAAATTTGTATACCTTTTTTGAGTATTTTATTATGACCAACCAGTTTTAATTAATGTAACGTTGCATGTGAGCCTCTCTTTCAGCACGGCGCGAAGACCAACACTCCTGCAACACTCGTCTGTCTTGCGGGTTTAGTATACATGAAGATTTCTTAGTTGTGTATCCAATTTAAATTATGCTTTCAGTTTCTGTTTGGTACCGACATTCCGAAAAATATATCATTATAAAGTTAAATAAATTATCAAAATTAACTGAAATTTTTTATAAATTTAGTTTCAATTCTAGTCTAAGAATGTTAATAAAAATACAACACGTAATATTAATTAAGATTATACAGCTCGGATGTAGTCTGACAAAAATATAAAAATTTAAAGGATGCTTTTCATTTATCTCGGCCGTCTTTTCTTTTTCCATAATAAAACGGATCGATACTTATTCGACACTTCGTATTATCTATTTGATAGTTAAGGAAAAAGTACTTTTCTAATTGGATAAATCATTATTCTTCATACCAATTTTGTATCGAGATGGGAAAAATCCCTTCGGAGAACATAGTTATATAAGGCATTTCTTTCCGAATCATATATCACAATTTACAGTAAAACATATAAGAAATTATAAGATTCTTCAAGAGGCAAATAATTTTTTTTAACATGTTATCAAGTTCCTAGTATTAGACGAAAACCCTTTTAAAGTAATGTGCTTCATGAGCGGGCAAAGGTTTATCACAAAAATCGTTCCTGTAAAGTACTAAATAACTAATAAATCTTGTAAGATATAACATATAACATATATAACAAATAATCTAGGTGTTAAAAGAGAAATCCTGTTGACGTGTAAATAAATTAATCACTCCTTGAAAGTATTTTTACAAAGCCAAAATGAAATTGTGTGACAGTTAATAAGACAGTTTATACAGGTTTAGTAGTTATAGTTTACAAAAAACAGTATTTCTTTAACACATTACATTAATTATTCAATTGCAACATTAGTTTAAACCTAGTGATTACAAAATAATTCTTATCATTAGTATGTAAATGACTAATCGAAGAGAGTTTACCTCAAAGCTTAGGTTAGAAAAGTAATTTATGTTACAGATAAGTGATTACTGATTTATACGTTTCTAATGATTTTTTTCAACTTTAAACTTTATTACGATCATGCAATAACCTGATACTAAATAATCCTCCATAGAACTCACATTCACACCAATAAATACATTCCATATCAGCTCAAACACGCTAGGATGCAAAAAGATGTTAGCACTGTAGAATCAAAACAGAAGACACAGATACACCCTCTTGAGTTTGAGCCGAGAAATTGCGTCTTTCAATTATGTGGGTCAACATCGCATGGCCTATCTTTAATTAAGTGAGAACGACGGGCCAGATCCTCCAACGCTTAACTATTGAGAGTCTTCTCTAGCGCACCTGCACACCTATACGACGACATTATTTTCTTGATCTTATGATTTATTCTTAGCGGCAGCGGGCCGGATCGCGTTGGTTAAGTCCGGACGTTGGGACGTCCCGATTGTAACCTCCTCGTCCACCTCTTCCTTACTCTACAGAGATGAGTCGGGATACGTAGAAAACAGCCATCGTTTTTTCAAGACGTCCAGGTATTTCTCCAAGAAGAGCACAACGAGAGGATCGGCGGACGGACTGCAATTCCTGCGCTGATGGAATCAGTGCTTCTTTAAATTATTATTAAATGTAACTTAATATATTGAGTTAAGATTAAGTCGATGGTCGAGTGTGTACGATTTCGGACCACCATTTGCTTAACAAAATTTATTGCTGAATCAATTTATTCTTTGGTTTGAATCAGGGCATAGCCGGGAATTTTATTTAAAATTAATCTGGACAAAGTATTGTAAAGAGGTTTGTAAGTTTTTCTGCGACACCCAAAGGTTCTTTAATGATGGTTAAGTTTTGGACATTAAGCCTTCCTGTATAACAGAATTTTTTCGTAAATTTACTGTTAATTCCAAAAGCAAAGAAATATCTCGTTCAATGTTTGTTAGCTTCTTCATCCGTAGATATCAAATTCTAAAATAATTTGTGAATGTCATGTTTTGTAACAAAATATTATTTTATTTAGAACTATTCTATTTACCTAAACTATTTATATTATAAAATTGGATTAAAATATCGTTTATAATGTTTATTTTTCATCAATAATATTAGTAAAACGTTGTGGATTGAAATGAAATTGGATAGAATGGCTATTAGTTTTTTGGTTTATCTCCTCGGAAAGGTATTTGTTTTGGACTGTGTCGACTGCAGTACGGGTGTATCAGAGTTGCCAATAAGTCACCATCAATCACTGAGTTACTCAAGCGACCGGTCAATCAGGAACACCCAATTCATCACATACAAAAAATATATACGGTATTTTATTACTTTTGAAAAAACTTAACTAAATGTTGAAGTAACTGTTTACTAAAGTAGTAATAGTACTATTGGTCATATTATTTTATTGTTTTGTTCATTTTAAAGTTAGTATTTACAATGAACGTTAAAAATATTCGATTTATGGGCTATGAGTGGTGATTAGTTACCGTTAGTCGATGATTATTTGGAAATCATGAGATGCGGTCTCGTGTATGTAGGTTTCAGAAAAATATTTTCTTTATCTTGGCAAAGTTTTCGATCTTTATTAAGATCATTTTCAGGGACTAGGTTTTAAAAGCATTGTTTACATTTTACAAATACATGTAGGATATGGAAAGAAGAGAACATATAAAAAGCAAAAAAAATTATATTTTGTCAAAGTAGTTCTACTCACTTTTCAATTGCGCAGAAAACAAAAACTTTCAGTGAGTAGTAATACCTTGATTGAATATTTATATTATCATTATTATTATTGAATATGTAAAATATTTTTTGCATTGTATAAATTCACTTTTTTCTATATCCTTCATGGATTTGTTAAATTTAAACAATATTTATAAATCCCAGTCCCTGAAAATGATCTCAATAAAAATAGAAACGTTGGCACGATAAAGAAAATATTTTTCTGAAATCTACATCACACCAGACGCATCTTACGATTTCCGAAACGTATGTCCATACATATTCCGAACCATATGTGCTATAATTGTGTTAATGATTTAACAAAACTAAACATTTATAAACATAGATGCATCGCTTGAATAAACCGTTTTTCTATTTCTGATTCTAATTGTGATAGTAGTGTCGGTTTGTGCCCAATTCCTTCAATGACAATTTTTTTGTTTGTGTTAAGAAAACTGGCGGTTGATAGATGAGCTGAGATCAACAACTTAGATACTGTATACATATTTTATTGCTAATAGCTGTGCCATAAATTTCCTGTAATGAAAAATACAATTACTAGCTGATGGTGTCAAAATAATTTGTGCCCTATTGAAGGAGAGAGAGAGGGAGAGAGAGGGGGGTGAGAAAGATAGATAGAGTGAAATAAATAGGGGAGAAATAAGGTAATGAAAAAAAGAGAAGGGAATGAGAGAGGAAAGGAAAATATCATAGAGTGTAGAGGAAAAGGAAAAGAAATTGAGAGAGAAAGAGAGGGTTAGGAAGACGTAGAAAGGTTATCAGCCATCTAAGTTATAAGCAGGGAGAGGCAAATAACTCTCACTTCGCATTTAGACAAACTTCAACATAGCTATATCCAATGGGATCAAGTTCTTTTCTGTTTTTTATTCATCTTTGTTATTCACGTCCAATGTTATTTGAAGATACAGAAATTGGCATGAATATATAATTAGAAGAATCTTAGTAAAAAATACTAATTATAAAATTAAGGAGAGTAGACCGCACAACACATTTTATGTCTTTGTGAAGATGTATGTATGTGCAGATTCTTGTAACTAAGAAAGGATAAGGAACAACATTCTATGGTAAGGTGGAAGGCTATAAAGGTTGATTAACATTAACTTCTCTAGTTTCCGTGGTCCGCTTGATCAGATAATATCTTTCAATTAATTAAGGCTTGTAGTAGAGATAAAAAGTCAGTGTCACGAGCGGGATTTGAACCCAGGATCATCGACTAGATACGCAGCTGCTCTGCCTCTTGACCTATCATGACCCCGATCCACTCGGACACGAACCTCTCATCTTAACCCCGCCATTTTGCAATTTTTCAAAGTGTAATCTATTTGATTCTCGGCTAGATATACTCGATCGTGACACTGACTCTTCTATCTCAACTAAAAGTCTTAATTAATTAAAAGTTATTATCTGATCAAGCGGATCACGAAAATTAGTAAATTTAATAAGTTAAATGAGGTGCAATTTCACTAATGTTCGCTGTGGGTATTTCATTTGTCGCCGATAATCAAATGAATTACACGACATTTTAAAAAATGGCAAACGGAAGGGAAAATTTAAAAGTTGGGGTTGAGATGGGAAGTTAGTGACCGAGTGGATCGAGGTCATAATAGCTCAAGTGGTAGAGCAGCGGCGAATCTAGTCAAAGGTCACTCAAGATTTTTGGTCTGTGCACCGTATCTCCATGTTTATATTCTTCATAATTGTTCCTAATAATAATTCACAATCCCACCTTTTGAATTTGAGATGGGAAGTTAGTGTCGGAATCATCGAAATCACGCTAGCTTAAGTGGTAGAGGAACGGCGTTTCTAGACAAAGATGGTTGGTTCGAATCCCGCTCGTGACTCTGACTTTTTATTTCAACTAAAAATCTAAATTAATTGTAAGATGTTAACATTAAACTGAAACTAGATACTGAGTTATGAAAAACAGAAGAGCACCATAGAGGCGGAAGTCCTCATGGCCGCTTCGTTCATTTCCATCCCTAGTGAGAACGTGTCTTTTTTATATATCGCCAATAATTAATCAATTAAAAAATAAATCCTAAGAATTTAAATATGAGTGATTACCCAATGACCAAGGAATTATGAGAGGATCATTTTTTTAACTGATACAGGATTAGAAAGCTGTTATTTTTACTGGAATTATATTTACTTCTTAGGCCTGGGTCTTTTGTTTTTGTTGTTATATAATATTGGAAAACGGTTGTAAGATCAACAAATGGCTTAGTTTGATTTAACTTCAAGGGGAAATCCGATTAACGGGTCGGCCAAGCAGAATATTTTTCTTTACTAATGTTAGCCATTGAGTGTAAAACTTGACTGATTTGTTCAAAATATACCAAGTGTAATCAAAATTATTATTAACCATAGATAAAGTCGTATATTTTTTAATGCAGTATATATCTTTCCCGTTATGTCATATATAAAACAAAAGAGGATTTTATTGATTATCCTGTGTTGTGTTACGGTCCATTACGCTACTCCATTGCACGCCAAAGGATAGCTTAGTTATGCATTATCTATCAGTGCTCTCCAGCCGGCCGTCCATTTCGTGGAATAGCGGAACATCGCTGAAAAAGCAATGAACTCAGCTTTATTGTGTTTGTTTGTGTATTTCCAGCCGCAATGTTTGAATTAAATAAGTTCTCGAGCCGATGAATGCACATTGCATCATTGGAAAACGCTGAAGGAGCAATTTCCACTTGGCAACAAGAAATTATGTCGCTTCGTTTTTATCACTTTCGGATAATCGAATAAGAATTAAAGTTGAACATTACCCAATGTTGGGGTTTTTCGTAAAATCTTTATTTACTTATGTGTAAAGCACAATCAAAGCTTTTTTTAAATTTATATTGATATCGATTATTTTAACTGCTAATAATCTTATGTATGCAATAGAGCAAAAAATTGCGGCGCTACATTTGATCAGTCTTATTCACAAATGGATGATATGGAATCCATTTCTCTTTACTAAAACAATTCGTTTTTCCTTTTTTATCTTTCTTTAATATAATTATTTACAAGATTAGGTTGAAAACTGTACTCGATGAAATTTATTACTTCTCTTTCAGACTGATTCAAAGTGAAAGATTCTATCTCTAAAAAACGTGTTTTTCTTTGAGTGAAACCCGGCTTTAAAAATAGCAATTGATGGTTCACATGGCTTCTCACTTGAGCCGGCCCATCTGTAATGACACAAAAAAATTCTATTTTAATCCCCAGCAGCGAATCTTTTTAATGAATGGGCCGTGATCTATATTGGCTCTTTGATAAATTACAAAAAGAAATGCAGTCCATTTAATTTCTGGTATTTAAAAAAATTAACCCAATGGTTTTTGGAAGTAAATAAATCATATTGACTTGTGAATTATTTTTAATTAAATCTTTAATCAATACTTCACAATCAAATTTCTTTCCAGAGAATGTAATATTAAGACCTAGTTCAATCCCAGGTAGAACTTCCATGCTTTGGAAGAAATATGGGTAGAATGATAGTAAGATTGCTGGTTAAAAGTTTCAGAATCCCGATTCGTAAGTAGTATGTAGCAGCATAAATAATCGGCTGAAGATTTTGGCAAAAAGACACAAAAATTAAAGGAAAATGCCCTTTGTTGGTGCAAAAAGACCTATGCAATCTGAAATTTCTACGGTTGGAAGTGGAAAAGCCGAGGTCTGAAGTACACACACGAGTATCCTGAAAAAACACTTACAAAAAGTCTAAAGCTTAAACATCGTAGATCAATAAATTTTTAGTTTTTCGGAGTCTGCATTTTTCCATCTTCGGTTATTGGTCTATGCACTGTATCTCTATCCATGCTTACATCCCTAATAATTAAAGTGTATATATCGACCGCTTTATTTCGATTGTTTTTCAATTTAGTGACGGTCTTCAGAGAAATTTGAAACCATCCATTAAAACCTTAATTGTCAATTTGTAGACATTTTTAAGATTCTTTTTCCCTGTTGATGACTGTAAACTACTCAAAACTAAGGCAATAGTAATAGGTTTTTCCCTCAAACCCTACTTACATCCCTGGAGTCGCACTCTGGATATTATTTATAAAGTCAGTGTCACGAGCGGGATTCTAATCGACGATACCCAACTGCTCTACCATTTGAACCATCGTGACTTCGATCCACTCGGACACTACCCTCCCATCTGAAATCCCACCTTTCGAATTTAAGATGGAATGTTATTGTCCGAGTGATCGAAATATTCACCACAATTCCTGCTTAAAAGCGATTAATTTAATAATAGAAAATATGTAAATACATGCAATTACATTCTAAGCTGGATTATTAAATTTTATCAACACTTCCTTCTTTAGGTTTGACCAAATTGTTTAGATACAACAAAAGCTATTACAAAATGACTATTTCCAATTAATGTAGACATTTTCATTAATGAATTGTTCAATAAATTGCTAAACTATTCAAAAATATAGGATAGGTTCCATAAAACATTATACGTCGTCGAGAAGGAATCCTGATTATACTACATTTCAAATGGGAAAAAGGAGGGAAAATTCAAAAGAAGGAGTTGAGATGGGAAGTGTCCGAGGGGATCGAAGTCACGACAGGTCAAGTGGTAGAGCAGCTGCGTATCTAGCCGAAGGTCGTGGGTTCGAATCCTGCTCGTAACACTGACGTTTTTATCTTCTTACGCCGTTAATTCGCCGGCTTCGCTCCGTGGAGACGGGCGGGGTTACTTAATATTAAATTTTAGAAAAATAAATAAATAAAATGGGCACCGTCGCTCTTAGCTCTTTTTTTTCATGCTACCCTTTCCACCGACAACCTATATATGATAACAGAAAGTCGTACGTACTTTGGCTAATGCGAGTTCATAATGCCAATGAAAAATTCAAATAAAAACAATAAATAAAAGATAAGCTTTCAAGGTTTTCCTCTCCAAATGTGTACCAATGTAAATATACATGAAAATAGCCGTATCATTGAACTCGTGTCCCCGCAAACTCGATGTCGTCAGCTCTAATGAAGCGGAATGCCCTTAAAGATATAGAGAAAAAGAAATCGCAATCGTTTACCACTCGAACGGCGGAACATTCAATTTCTGAAAGAGAAAAACTCGAGCAGTTACGATGGAGAAAATAAACCGCTATGAATATCGGCGGGCTTGGCCATTAGCGAGACGAGCAAGAAGGATGAAGTTACTTTATGCTAATTAAGTCCTTGTGAATCACACCCTAGGGTATAACTTCACCCTTTTCACGAGATAACAGTCATACTTTTTACTCAAATCTAACAAACGATTATCCAGTTTTTTCTTCCACTTTCTCCACACACCGACTCTAATTACTATAATCAACACCCTGCATATTAAATTCGCATTTAACTAACAATTAAAAAAAGAAGAGTGGGGTTTTTCAGTGTAAATGTAATAAATGTATATTGCATAACATTAATGTCATGAGAATATACCCTTGATTTGTACAATTTGGTAATGTATATTTTTTAACCTTTTGATAATTTTTGTTTTTTTAATTACAACAATATAAACATATTTGACAAATTATCAATAGAAACGTTCAAAAAGGACATTTCCCCATTTAAACGTTTCAATACGACAAGGGAAATCCATTAAATGTGGATATGCTGTCGTATTACATTTAGGTGGTTGTAAATGGATATATGTTCATGTACATAGCCAACCTATAGCCCGAAAACTTTTAATTTTTTTTTATTTGTATAAGCTCGAATCCGAACATACTCGTACATACGTACAAACAGTGCCGGGTTAGGTAGGCCTATTGGTTTCTCGTACTCCATCGGTTATTCCAGCGTTTGTTTGACACTAAATTGCCGGCAGACTCGAGAATCACCCACCTCGGGTGATGGCAGTCCGGGGGAAGAACTCAGCCTTATCCGTCTAGCCACCGAGATTGGGATCGAGCGAGGGTGCTATCAACATCCGTGTCAATTCATCACCCAACCCAATGTTCCACACCCGTTCATACTCAAGTTATACTTAAATAGATTCACTCTTATTTACATACTTTTCATTCAATTAGGATTATGTAGTACTCGATATTCCTCCACATCCTTTACATACATTAAACAACTAACATAATTGAAGGTCGATGGAGTCGATATTTATCTTGTTTTATCACACGTTCGCGCTAATAAATGTATTCACTCTCAACACAAACTAGGTACACACGACTATTATTACTATATACAATAGGACAACCCCGTTTCCTCTAAGAAGGGCACAGCAAGCAACCTGGCTCTGCAAGCCAGTTTATACGCGGGCTTTGGCCCTAAAAAACAACCCTCGCATGTCCTATTCTTAATCCTTCTTTACCGAGTCAGAACCTCCAACTGCCACTCATCAGTGCTCTTGATACGCGAGAGTTTATCTGTGACGCTTCCACCTTCTTTTAATCTTGTTTTTGTTGCATTCTTAGCCTATGTAGCTACATGATCTTGGTGGACATATCCGGAAGCTAGTTATAACTTATTTTAAATTGATCTATTTAAATTCATTATTGTAATTTCTTGTTAACACATAAAAAAATATTATAAGCTCAACATAATCAAAGAAAATTGTAGTTATTCATAAGAAACATATATTGAGATGTCGATTTAAAGCGGTTGTATTTTATCTGTCATCAGTTCTACGATTGATGGGCTTTAAGGCATCGGATTCGGAAGTAAAACCGGCCGGATAACCGGGCGTATCCACACCATCCAGTTAAAACGTTTTAATCTCCGGATAAGAGATTATGCAGTCATAAAACGGAAATACCTTGTTTATACCTCTTTTTTATGTTAGTCCCACGAGAAAACAGTCTTATTCCAAGTCATGGGATCGGATCGTAAAAAGATACGACAAACGTTCAATGTTGAAGAGTGGCATTTAATAACAAATTGTATAAGCCACTGTGTAACAAAATACAAACCAACAAATCAGTGTTGTCTCCTACAGTTTTAAAATTTTTATTAAATTAAACAATCCGGTCAACATAAATATTTCATATATTTAAATATTAACTCAACTATTTTGTTAAATTAAATGAAAAAAATTGTTTTATTCATTTTAATGGTAAGTTTGTAAATTTAAAAAATTTACCAAATCATATTTAAAGAAGGAAAATAATAATTTATGAACTTGAATCTTGACAAAACTCAACTCTATTTTTTAATAAAATAGGATTCCGCCAAAAGAAGATTTGCATACAATTTATTACTATTTTATATAAACGAGATTAGAATACATTAAAGAATTAGCATACATCCATATCACATTTTACGTTTTCGCTGTTAGGTTAATTTACTATAATATTTAGGTAAGCTGCCGAGTGTGACAACAGGTCAAGCGAATGGGAAAGCTTTGAATAAATTGTGAAATTTACAACATCGAAACTAGTTTGTTTTGTGCTGTGTTAACGTTGTGGATATCGACCGATGTTGTTGGTCTGATTCGAATTTGATTTATGAACAAATAAATCCAACAGGCCAAACAAAAAGAATGTTTCGTGGTTTTTTAAACTGAATTCATACGATGAGCATTTTTTAAGCATTGTTCATTAAGCATTTGGTTATTATAGCAGATTATATAAAGGTTTTACAATTTCGTCTGTGTCATAGTGCTGGTGTTTTAGGAATGATACGAACAGATCGGTTCATATGGAAAAAATTAAGAAAAAAGCGACCGCCCATTAATTAAAGAATAAAGAGTGAGGACTTTAAAATTGTACATCCCTTGCAAAAAAGTTGGACGAATGCAAAAATGGAAATAAAAAAAGACGACAGGTAACCAGGGAGGACGAATAAAAATGTAACTTTTATAATCCGAACGGTGATGAAATTCAGAAAAGGAAGATCCTCTTAGAAACTTGGCCTTGTATATTACACCGACGGACTTAACTCGGCCCTGAAAGGCAAAAGGGGAAAGAGGCGTGAATAATAAGTGATGAAAAACCGTTGGGAAGTTTCTTTTCACAAAAAGTATTGTTAAGTAGACAATTGCTTTTTCCATCTAGAGGGTTTTGAAACCAATTAAACGGGCTTCGCCTCCCCTGCCTCCCACCTGCATTGTTATCAGAACAGAACTTTTCAATCTCTCCCTGATATCGAAACATTAAAAAAGATACTTTTTTCAACGTAGAATTTATTTATATCTTAGATAAATTTAACAGCATCAATATAGTGACCGATTATTTGAGATTAGATTAGCCGAGATTGCAACTGCCAGTTTCATAATTGGTTTTGTCGTTTAAGATAAGCAATAAATATATTTGTACATTAATTACTCCAGAAATATCGAGGATTGTCGAATAGTATGACCGAATTGTGGTGTGGTTTCTTAGCGAGAAGCCAAGTTTTACCCCTAATTACCCCGAGAAATATCGATTATTCCTGCGGTTGAATGAATGCTACACAGACCATTATGTTTTTGTGTATGTGTTTGTTTTTAATTATATCCACACTTAATGAGCCCACCAGGACTGACTAAATAAACCAAATATAAAAACCGGTTACCGTTATAACATACAACACAATAACGTAACTCCTGAAACATAAAAAGAAGTTAGAAGGATTAAAACGCTAAAATGACGAAGGGAAAATTGAAAAACATCTTGGTTGTAAGAGAGGTATCCGGGCACAAAATAATGGTGCACCCCAATGGGCGTGACAACCTCTCTAAAACACAAGCAGTATTCGTGTCGGCCCAGTGTCGGCCGGGCGGCGGATGCCTTAGCAGTCAGACGGGGACCAGTCCACTAGATCCTGGACTAGATAGACGGAGGAGGGTACCATCGGTACCACAAGGTGACTAAATCAGACTGGTAACACTGGCAATGGATTCGTGGTGGTTTGTGGTGACTCCCCTCGAATGCGTGAGTAATCGGCTGCTCTGACTCAAGTATGCTTTGCATTGTTGGGCGTATAACTGGCGTGGTGCCTTTGGGGAAGCGAAGGATCGGTCCACCTAGGGTAGGCTTATGGCGTCCCTCGATGCGCAAGACAGGTGAAGGCTGAGCTCGACTAGAGACCTTTGACCGTAGAGGGTTGTTAGGAATTCGACTTAAAACAATAACTGCAGCCGGGACGGATCCGGTAGTTTCTACGCTAAGGAAGCCGCTACACTCAGGAGGCACACAGGAGAACAGGATGATGTATTTCAGTTTGTTAGTCCTTTGCGTGCAGCATACGACCCGATGCACAATGCGGGCCCTACCATTCGGAGTTGACAAGAGGGAAGCGAAGTTGTCTTTGGCCCTTAGGGGCTGGGACGTCTCTACACCTATGCTGCGGCTGTAACGCTAGTCCGTCTTATGCAGAAGTGAGTCAGCTCTCATCTTAAGAATCAAAACGTCCGATAAGGCCGAATAAACAAGGTATGGGCGCTAAAGATCGTCTTGTCTTGTTGGCGATGAGTACCTGGGATCGTCATGTCCTAACTGAGCGAACGATATGTGAGTCACATGAGTGTCACTGAATTAGAAAAACTCTATTTAAGAGTGGTAAGAGAGTGAATGGGTTTGGATGTAAGAAGTGATTGCGTTCGGGGTTGAAATGACCTAGTTGTGATACCTCTTCGTAGAACTTGACGGTTTGGAAGGCGAGACCGAGGTTTAACCTGGGCTGCCACAACCTACGTTAGGTTACTCTCGAGACCTAACGCCTTGTATGCTGTAGTGTGTTTTGAGAGTGGACGTATTTATTAGCGTAAAGATATATTATGAGAGGGTAGATGACAGAATATTGAGTACTCCATAGAGCCTCAATTAAACGGTTCATAGAGGGATATCGAAAATTCCACCAACCTAACTGTATGAATGGTTAAGAAAGAAGTGTGGTAGTTAAGAGAGAGTGTGAATTGGCTCAAATTTAAGTATTAACTTTGTTGAAATGACTTAACTGTAGGCAGTCTCCTGTGCCCAACCCGGACGGCTGGACTGCCACAAACCGGACTCTTCGAGACACCCGATAATTTATTGTAAATTAAGTATAACCTGCGAAAAGTGATAGTCTCATTTCTGATCACGCGTGTATGAAGTGCGGATATGAATTTACATAAATCAGTAGTGTATTTAAAAAATTAATACCGTCCTGATGGCTAAGGCCGTTTTACCATTTTTCACGATGAGTAAAGCCGCAGCTTGACTTTATAATAAAATATTTATCATTTTAAGCCGGGGTTTTTCACTTGCATTGCCTATGAGGGCATCTGCGGGTTCTCGAGTTGCCTCTATCTAACTTTTGTTCGAGTAATCCTTCATTTTACATTTGCCAAAAATGCAAGTTCATCATTTTTTTCTAAATTTAACATATTCTTTATAAATATGCCAACGGATCCCTGAGGTACTCAGTATTATTTGTCTCAATTATGACTTGAGTAGTTTAAAGGCTGCATAAAATGTTTCAATATATTGTATATCATAACCCATAAAGTGGATTCGACATTTTAGGAAGTTGTAAGAAATGATTTCATTAAGCAAACCTTTTGTAAAAGACAATACGCCATTATAATAAATTATATAAATAATTGTTGTTGTAATTGATGTTTTTTGGTTAATTGCTGGTCGCAACTTGGTTGAATGAATTAAACCGGCCACTTTGTTTGTTTTCAGAATACACGTAGAAGAGAGGTATGAAGGGAAGGGCTTTCAACTTTTGCTCTTGTTCGAATACATTATGAGGAACGACAAAGGGAACTACACTTGCAAATCTTTCAGCAGCGGCAGTGCACACTCCTCCGAATCGTTTACCCTCCTAGTCATTAGTAAGTACTGTTCGTACAATGTAATTATTTTCAATGCAAATATTTTTCGAGAGGGTTTGTTTAACAACTAAACATAATCATAAAATGGCATTGTTTTTCTCGCTTATTTCAGGTCCCTGGGTAATTGTTTGAATTTGCTACCCACTGTCATTGCACGTTGCACTTCGAAGGGGAAAATATTATTTACTCTCAAATGATAGTCCGTAATCATTAAAAACATAAAAATTACCTATCTTCTAAAACTACATTTTAATTAATTAGGAATTTCTTTTTTAATTATCAAGTTTAAATTTTATTATTTATTTAAAAACCGTTCTCCACTCATATACCAACTGGAAAAAAAGCAGTTTTGTTTTATTGTTTATTCGCACACCGTCCCGAGGAATATTGAGTACTCCGTTGGAGTGAATACATCTGACTTCTACGTTTGGATAGGATGTTGCGTTTGTGTATTTTATTAGAATTTTATTCTGGGGTGTGTGTGTAACGTCAAGACTAAAAGTAAATTATTAGCTAAGGATCAAACCCGCCCCCAGGATTATCGAGAAATCTGGGGGAGTGAATGTTACCAGGCATTTATGTTTGTATCCTATTTTGCATTTGTCAAAATGAGGTACAAACGAGTGGCTACATTGCTAGGATATCGACGTAGTATACGTATCAAAGTAGAGAGGCACCAGATCGAGCTGCTCAAATGGCTGCAAGGTAAACAAGACATTCGTGAAAGGCCAGAAAAATAAGGAAAGCATGCAGAGAAAACAGACGAGGACCTCAGCTGTTTGTCGGTCAAAACTCTCCCTACATTGTATATACATGAAAGATATTCACTGAAATGAAAACGTCATCACGAGCGGGATTCGAACCCACGACCTTCGGCTAAATAAGTCGCTGCTCTAACCACTTGAGATATCGTGACTTCGATCCACTTGGAAACCAACTTCCCACCTCAAACCACGTTCGAATTTTCCCTCTTTTGTTTGCCATTTTTCAAAAGTCGTTTAATAGCATGGGATTCTCGGCGACAAATGAAATGGCCACGGAGACCTTCAGTGAAAATATTCTTCGTTTTACTTATTAAATGAATTATTTTTCATGACCCGATTGTCGAAATAATTTCTTTCAATAAAATAAACATTTATGTAAGATATAGGTTGAAATGAAAAAATGACACTACCGTTTTCATTTCAGCCAATACCTTACATACAACGTTAATTTATTGAAAGAAATTACTCATTAATATAATGGATATATGGAAATGACCAAAATGTTTTATTTAATCCATTAACAGTACCATTTACAAGTATATTTTGTATGGTCATTCATTTAAACCATTTTAAAAAATTATAGAATGTAATATGCTTTCATAAAATATTTTCAATCGTACGTAGTCTTCAATTAATTTTGAGCATTTGTACAAAAATAGACATCTACGGTAATAAAACGAGCAATATTTCACCCTTATTTGAACGTAATTTCTTTGCTTAATCACTGAAACTTACTCACTTTCTTTAATTGCCTATTCTGCATGACTGAGCGTATCGACCTTTTGTAGCAGAGCTTGATAATCGTTAGCCTAAGTTTGTTGGCCGCCCTCACGATTCTGAACCCCTTCGGGAGTTGCATCCCTTTCCCTCGTGTTTCTGACGTGCAAAATAAGATTAAAGATCCTTCTGTAAATTAATCAAGTGGTCTGTATTTTTTAACAATTATTTATTTTCAAGATATATAGAAAGAAAGGAGAACGACTCGGCCTATATATCAAGGAAAGAGAAAGAGGAAAAAGGCGTAAGTGAGATTCATGAATAGATAGGCAGATAGATAAACAAGATAAATAGATAATGGCTTTGAGAGAATTCCCTTTTCAGGAGTAACTAACCATTTTGCTAATGTAATCACTAATTAATCTTCTAATTCTATCCTAACGTATTAGGCACATTCTAGCATAATAATATAATAAATTTTATTTACTATACTTCAATTCGACTTTCAGCCTATATAGTTTGAAATATTTAGTAGAAAATTGAATTTCCAAACGCTCACGGACAGAGAAGACAAATCGTACTATATTGATGAAATGTTTTTAAACTTTTTCTCCAAACAAAACGATACCAACGGCAAACAAAAGGCTTGGTGTGTATTTCACCTCGTTTCCACCCTCACCTCCAGTAACTTTTACATAACGAAACAATGTGGGAAAAAAAGTGATAGAATATGGAAAAATTAAATACCTTCTTGACACACGTATATTACACCGTTTTTTCTGTTTCACCTGAAAGAAAAAGAATTTTTAGAATATTTTATTTTATAAACGGATTTATCTCTACAAAAACGTTTAAATTAATTTACAATTTTCACACCTTTTTTACTTGTTTTATTCCAAGTAATTAAACATTTAAAGAAAAATTAATGATTTATTTGATTAATATTTCTTCAGATTTTATGATTTAGCTAGTTACTCCACCTTCATAATAATATTCCAATGAAAAAAACTTTATTGGTCCAAAGCGAAAAATCCCCAAAACTTATATAGCACATATGTGGGTCTAATAAAATATCAAGATGAGGTAAATTTTAAAATAAAATAATTTCCATTATTAGAAGTATGGACAACGTTTTCACTAATAAACACTCTGGATCAGGAATTGAAAAAAAACTGATTGTTACTGTAAAGCTTAGACCTAATTTAACATCATCATCAGAGCAAAACAATCTTAAATGTTTCTTCAGATTGAAATATTTATGGTTTTTACAGGCGTTAATCTACAGTCTCAAATTTCCCTAAGAAAAATTCAGTCTTTGACATATTTTATTTGCATTATTTTGTTTTCAAGACCAGATCATGTTACAGAGTGTTTGCCAATAAAATAATTACCTATTCTTTCTTCTTGAATAAAAAAAATCAACTTAATCGTATATGAACAATTGTTTATTGTACAGTAATATTGTCAGTTTTGAATTATTTGTGACTATACGTTTATTGAAATGTTTTTATTTCCAAATTTTTAAATTTGCCTTATAATAATACACCGTGGAAATTGTAAATTTTATTTTATTTTATAGTGTATACCTACTCTGTTTAGGAAGTTGAGTTTTCAGGACGCAATAAAAAGACTTTTACCGTCCAATTGATTTTATTACCGACCAGTTTCAGCCCTTCTCAAGGTCCTACAATCAACGTTTATTTGTTCAACGTTTTAAAATTTGTTTACAAAACTGTAAATCTGTACTCACAAATATACTCGTATAGATATAATCTTTAAGCCTCAGACATCACAGCACTTGTTCTGTTATACATTGGCTATTGAAACTCTTTTCATTTTGACCAGACATCATCAACATCCTAAATAGAAGACTCAAACTGAGGTCCACAACATCACATCTCTATATCGGATTAACAAAATACATTGAAACTTTTATTCTCCTCTTTGGCACTCTCCCCACAGGTGTTCGATACAACATGGATCGCCGACAATCCTAGCCGTCTAGCCTTGCCTTGCCATCCATAAAAATAAAACAAATTTCTGGTTCTTCAACTCTTCATTATTTCGCACAGCTGTTAGAGAAGCCGCGATCATCAACTTTGTACCATCTTTCGTACAAAACCCTGCCCAAACGATAAACCACCATAAATGTTGCTGGGTTACATCGCCCTTCTGTTCTTCTCTCGGCCTATAATTTACTTCTAATCCTTTAAAACCCAATGTAGCTTGGAGATAATCGGATGCTGGATTGTCTTATATAATTATTAAAATTAAAGGTGGCTTTAATTCATTTAGTTTTGCTTCTTTTTGTTCGATTGATTGTCATATTTGTTGCAAATTCTTTATCGCACCCTCCTACTCTCTGTTAATTTTATTACCAACTCCTTATTTATTGTTTGTATAATTTCCCCTTGACTGGAACATATATAAGTTTACGTTATATGTTAGGTCCACAGCAGCCACAGTGAAACAATTTTTTGATACGTCGCCGACAAAATACGAGCCGTTATCTTTCATGACAGACCCCATTAGTATTATCTAATGTAGAGGAATTTTTCTTGGCTCTAGCATTTAGAGCCGGTCTTTGTGCTTGATTTACATCAACGATAGAACATAAACCAAATTATCTGCAAGAAATAAAAATTAGTAGCTTTTTAAATAATTAGTACAATCAAAAAATTGTTTATTAAAATTAGAACAATAGTAGAATTAAGAAGAATTAAATTGAAAAGAAAATTAATAATATTTTATAAGTAAAATGGAATTAGAAGTTATAAAGCTTCAAAATTGTATAGTTTACCGAGGTTCGTGTTAAACCATCTCCCCGAGTGCCGTTAATTATTCCATAATCCCTCGCCATGTATTATGTGCCATCGATTGCAACAGCTGAGATGTGATCTAAGCATCTTAAATTTCTCGAGGAACCTTTTTAGAAAATTGCTTTTCCTTCAATTTTTCAAATTAAGGGATGGTTTTTTAAAAATAACCCGGTTCAAAGAAAAAATTTTAATGGTTGAACTCTCAAAAAAACGATTTCACTTATTTAAATATATCTTATTGTTTGTAAAATGAAATATAACTCTGAGACAAGTTGTAAGCAAAATAAAAAATGTCTATTTAAATATATTTTTACAAAGAGGTCTCAATACCGGCCAAATATAACAACAATTGGCGTGAGATCTCGAGTATCTTCAGTTATATACAATGTCAAAAACACAAACAAAACCTAACAAAAATTAAATTTGTCGAAAATTAAATATAATTTAAATTAAACTAGGTTAATCATCATATTTATGGTAGTTAATAAATTTTTTATAATTTTACAAAACCAACTTTTAAAAAATGCAACCCAAATAGGGTTAGATATCAAAAACGATTCTAACTAATACTTTTATTAAATCAAAATTGTGAATGAAAACGTGTCCGTAATCGTTTAAACAAATTAGAAAAAGGAAAAGCCTCGACTAGAAAACATTCTCAAATCGTGTTGCGTTTGTCGCCTGCAGCAGGGCCGAATTGGTTTGATAAATGGCAAGTTTTTTATTTGAATTGGAAATAAAACGGGGCTAAAATAGCGGCCGGCCTAAACAATCTGTCCCGGTTATCAAAACATCAATAATTCAGAGTTAGTATTTCTCCAGGGTGAATTCGCCGATCAGTATTTATTACCCTTTAAAGCTATTGTGTTTCTACATTTCTCTCGGGGTCGACAGTTGACAAAATACAAAACAATTTTAACACTATAAAATCCTTCCGACTTAGAAAATCTCTTAAAATGATTAAATTTCTTTCTTTTTAATAAATACAATAAAAACAAGTACGTAAAACCTAATTACGATATGGAATTAAACACTAATAGATGTATCGACAATAATGGAAATCGAAAGTGTTGACCGAATGTCTTAAACGGACGATAACGTAACAAATACTCCCAATGATGTAACATCAATACTAATGAGAAATTAACTGGTTTGGCTTGGCTTGGCTAACAGCTCCAAGTATAAGAGCCTATTGTTGTTAGATACGTCTTAGACACGCTGGTCAGTAATCAATACTGAAAGTAGCCTTGGTGAAATGGGCACTCTTATGTAATTGCAATCGGTTCGATTTATTAATCCAGAAATATAATTAATTTATTTATCATATTGGAGTAAAACTGGACAAGATAAAATCAATAGAAACATTTAAATGAGACTAAAAGTATAAATAATAATATTAATGAATGGTAGTAAGTAAATGAAGATATTTACGGGGACAGCGGTGTCAAGTCAACAGCAGACCCTAGAGTTGCTTAAGTCAGCTTCTGTCTTCCATGAAGGTTGGAATGGGTTGAGCTGGACAGATTGCTAATTGCAAGTTTGCCATTAAAGGATAGTGATTGAATGTTATTGCAGCCGGAGTTGGCCGGGTTAGGGGATGTTGTGATCAGAGTTGATGGTATGATCGGTAACGTACAATTGATCATAAACTGGTTACAAACAATTCGTTTTAGCCGTTTGTGTGTTTCCACGTAAGTGTCTTGCACAAAGTCTCTCTCAGTCTTCTAATAACCGTTGACACCGAGATTAATTTCCTTCGAAAACCAGCGATAAAGTTTTGAATGGAAGAAGCTGTAGAATTTCGCTTCCGAAGTGTTTGCATTTTAATGCAGCGGTCGATGAGATTAGTGATTCTTGGACGCCCTGACGTTGGTCGCCTCGAATGACTCCCAGTCTCCCTGTACCGTTTTATGTTTCTTAAAACGGAATAATAACTAATACCAAGGCGATTAGCGAAATAACGCACGATTTACCTTCTTCAGAGAGAGCTGATTCTGATCTAATCATCGTGGCTTAAACTATTCCTTGAGTAGAGAATAGAGACCCTTAATGATTAATTAATCAGATATCGTGAGATGCGGTCTGGTGAGACGTCTGAGAAAAACATTTTCTTTATCGTGCCAACGTTTGGATATTTATATTCATCTTCAGGGCCTGGGATTTACATTTAACAAATACATTTAGGATGTGGAAAAGTGATCTTACACAATGCAAAATATATTTTATATTCAATCAAAGTATTTCTACTCACTCAAAAACAAACTTTGAGTTAGTAGAATTACTTTGATTGAATATTAATAACTATTCGTTGTGAATAAAATTAATTTTTTAACTAGACTAAAAGGAAAGGGAGAAAAGACTTTAGACAAACGTAAGATAAACAAGGACTGAAAGGAAATAAACAAAAATTCCATCATTTGTTGGTAAACAGTGAATAACAATGTGCCTAATCCCAAATCTCTCTCGTTGAATCAATAATATTATTATAAATATAAACAAAGTATGGATTAATGTCCAAACCAAGAAAATTTCGAAAATTATGGGAATTGCAATTGTTTTGTCGTGAAGATTAGTTAAATATCGTAATTTTTCTGATTAACTGTCTTTTGTGCTATAAAGTTGGACCGTTACTCGTAAATAGCTGTTTTTGACTCCAAGTTCCATTTTGTAAGCTTGTAACAACCGCAAATTAGGCCTCTGGTATTCATAATTCACTAGTTTTCGTGGTCCGCTTGACCAATTAAATCTGTCAATTAATTAAGGTATTTAGTTGGGATAAAAAGGTCAGTGTCACGAGTGGGATTCGAATCCATGACCTTTGGCTAGATACGCCGCTGCTCTACCGCTTGAATTATCGTGACTTCGATTCATTCGGACACTTAAAATAATCCCAAAAAGGAGGGAAAATTCAAAAGGTGGGTTTAAGATGGGAAGTTAGTGTCCGAGTGGATCGAAGTCATGAAAGCTCACGTAGTAGCGGCGTATCTAGCCGAGAGTCGTGGGTTCGAATCCCGCTCGTGACACTGACCTTTTTATCCCAACTAAATACCTTAATTAATTGAAAGCCTTAATAATTGTATAATAACTTATTGGTACAAAATATTTATTCTCTGTAAATAAATTAGAAGGTGGCGGTTCAGGCGTTGACAAGGCGCACATCACTTTAAGTCGAATCCAGCGACCCTTCATTCGAACCCTAAAGACAAATGGGCTTTATTTCAAAAACACCGGCAGCCTGAGGGTTCATGCTACCTCGTAGTTCAAATACTCTCGTTAAAAAGAAGGCGTAACGGAGATAAGAGAAAAGAAAATTGCCTTGTGGCAATTTAACTGAAGACTGTCTTTTCTTTATTTTTATGAACTATCTTGTGTAAAAGTTTCTCTGTATGCTTTCAAACAATACATTTCTTAACCTTCATTTTATAAAAATTACTTTTTGGTTTTGTGTATTTCTATATAATTTTATTTTATAGATTTATATATATTTTTATTTTCATTTATATGCATATATGTACATCTTTTCTTATTTAATACGATTCTGCATATTATACTCAAATCACATCACACTCAATTATGATCAAACACATCATATAAAAATAGACTGATATATGTATAACAAGTAATAACATTGCAATACCAGCATGATTATAAAAATTATCCAAAATATCCCATTTCGTATGGTTCATTATCAAAACAGCTTCATCACGTGTCTTTTATATTTCAACCTACAACACCAAAACCTGTTTCAATAAAATCTATTAATAATTCAGTTCGGGCAGCTGCTCCTGAGTCAAAGCCCGTGTAGGTTCCCATTATGCAGAGAAAGGTTGCTGGATGTGTCCTACATATCGGATTCTCGTCATGCCTTTGCTTGTTACGGTGAGCGTGTAGGCATAACGCCGTATTTAAGAATGGTTCTCGAATACATCAACGAGTTTCTCGGTCTCCTGCTCCGCATGTAGAAGGCGTGGGGTTTTATATTGTATACTAGTTTTTTTCCACCACCTTGCCGTACCTGAAGAAGACCCCATATCGGCGGACAAATGTATTAGATTAATCGAATTTGTATGTCTAAGGGAAATCAAATAGATGCGATATAATTACCTCCCAACGATGATTTTTCGTTCTATGGTCGGTTTTTGAAGGGACCATATTTTCTTTTTAAAACCTAAAACAAAATGTCTTCCCTTGATGGTTTCCCCTTGCACATTTACTTTTTTTATTTTATTTTCTATATCATTATATTATCTAAATTTTTTTATTAAAAAGAGGAAAACAGCCCGGAACCCTAAGTGTAAACCTATGCTTTTGTAACAACAATATTTAGGATAAATAGGGATTCATTTAAGTGTATTTGAGGGAAAGTCTTTTAGGACTGCAAATGACATGATATCACACAGACCAGTTTTTGAAGATTAGGCGGCCATTCTGCTTAGGCGATGTTCTTTCGCAACCGTTCTCCTGTGCATTGAATTTGACGCAGTTGAAGAGTTTATGTTCGGCGTCTTCTTCAGTGCTGCAAACGGAGAATAAGGAGTTTCTTTTTTCTTATATTTATAGCATTTGGGTGGTCCAGAAGTCGAGGTGTAGCCATTTTGCATTTTGTATCATTTCAACGCTGGAGGAAAATTTGGATGTCAGCCGACCTTTATTGCTGTTTGTCCATCTTTCTTGCCATGATGCCTTTGTCATTTTTCCAAAGTACTCTTTCGACTCCATTCCAGGTGTGCTTCAGAACCAGTTCATTTCCTTGGCTTACTCTCACATTCATTGTCTCATTTTTTTAGGTGATTGACGACCCTTTCTTTTAGGACAATACCTATTGGCAGTGCGTTGGCTATTACTTGTAGGACAGGCGTTGAAATCGTCCTGTACCCTTTTTTGGTTTTTCTAAAAGGTATTGGTTGGCTTTGCTCTATTACAGCTTTGCTTTTGCTCGCTAGTCTTTCGGCCCATATTGTATACTAGTATAAATATGTCAAACTGTGTAAAAGAAGAGCTTTATCGGCCGTATTATTGTTAGTATTGTGTGTAGGTCGATGGAGAAATATCGCATACCCCACGGACTAAACAGAATGAGTTGTTCGGTGTGAACAGTGTACAACACTACATAAGTGTGAATTCTTTGTACGACTATATTGTCGACAACAAACCTAAAAGTGATACTAGTGGCCCACAAGCATAACGTGGCAGGTGAACTCTCTGAGGAATAGACCTTAGGGGTTAGCACGTCAGAGTATGACAACCTTTCGGGGTGAAAGTGCTAAATAATATAGTTATAAACCATACCAAATGTCACTGGAAATAACTAAATTTGAGGCTACAAATATTGAAATAGAATACTGTGAGAAAGTTGCCATATGAAATGCTAATAAACTTTATCAATAGGTCAAACATAACTCAAAAACTAATTAACTTTATATTCATTCAGTATTTTCACAATAACTGGTAGTCCGTAGATAAATGAAAAACAGTTTTTATATTTTATATATATAGAATTTTTACAAATTACTTGTTTAAGTAATGAATTCGGAAATATTAATTTAATGGCCAATCTCTCCAATGTAAAACCACCCTAATTTAGCGGTATGCTTCTAGGATTGCTATAAAAAACAACGGGTACAGCACGAAATACGGATAATCTGGAAGAATGGCCTGTTTAATAAAAATGGATGACCTGCCAGCTTCCTGGTGATATAGAGTGGTCAGTCACTTCAATTATTTCGAACCGTCGATCATTCACCGTTAACGGTTGTCGTTAAAGGTTGTCCGGTTTTAGTTTTTCCGCTTATTTCGCTTTTTCCCGGGAGAATAATTACCCCGATTTTTTTGCTCGATTGCTCGCGTAATTTACACTGTGTTTGAAAATGGAGAAAAAGGTACGCCTGTTTCGGTGTTATGTCGCAAAACAAAACACGTCCGTTCGTTGGTACTATAGATTAACTGCAGGCTATTTTTTTAAACTTGTTCTAACTCTAACACAATTTGAATTACCTAAGTTCATAAAACAACACATAGATAATGAAAATTAAAAATTCGCACATGAGGAAAATACAGCGGACAGAAAGGACGAAAAATAAATATAATGAAAAAAACACAGGATCATTCAGCTAAAAAAACCTAATTTAATAAAACTAGCAAGACACAAATTCGCATCCCTCAATAGATGTTTTTAAATCGACCTGCCTATAATCAATGTAGAGTTCAAATCTTCTTTAAGGTCTTTACTAGGTGACAGAAAGACAAATGTGTAGGGATCACCAAGCTTTCGGCAATCACTATTTTTCATAATGAAAAATATGTAAACACAATATAATCAACATCAAAAATTAATGAAATATCCATGAATCGTGTATTAAAAAATACATAAATGAATATGTATATGTACAAAACAAATAAAATAATTGAAACTGTATTAACCATATTCTAACTTTTCAAAAATATAATGTAAGCTCGGTAAACACTTTACTAATTTGCAATTCAATCAACAATGTTTAACAAAAATTTATTCTAAAAATAATATTAACAATACATGAAAAGTGAAACATTTGGCAGCGAAAATAAAAAATAAACTTAAGTAATAGCAGAACGGGTTGAAGCAGTTATGAATTATTCAAAAAAAGATTTACGACATGCTGAAAGGGATCATGATAATAAGAACGGACTATTTTTCCATATAAAATATATTAAATCCTTTACATCTTGTCAGTATTGACAATGAACACTTTGATGTTTTTCTAACAGTAAAAATTCCGTTCAAAAAACCGACCACGTGATTTTTACACGAAAATATGGCCAACTTATGAAATGCACAGTTTCCCTGCCTTTTAAGACGTAGACCTGGGCTAGAAAGCTTTACGCTGAACAAGTTGTTTTTAGATATTTTCATAGCTTCAGTCATTCATCAGTAAATTAAAACAAATCGTGGACGTGTTAATTTGCACACTTTTACAAAATTTTCAACTTGAACTGTGAAGCCAGGTACGGGTTGGGCGCAATATAGCAATCGATAGAAAATTTTAATAATGTTTAAATTGGTCACCATCCACTTTGCCTGATTTCTCAACCATTTTCGTGTTATTCGCGATTTCTGAACAAAAACCGTGGTTTTTTATGGTCTCATGACAAATGTATTAAAAGTATTAACTACACATCAAAGTAGTGTGGAAATGTGGGGCTCTGTTCTGTATGGAAAAAACTGATCACTCTCTCTCCTCTCTCTCTCTCTCTCTCTCTCTCTCTCTCTCTCTCTCTCTCTCTCTCTCTC
>CM077102.1:33371673-33419245 GCA_039619505.1 Cimex hemipterus
TATATATATATATATATATATATATATATATATATATATATTTCTGTAAAAAATAGAACTTCTATAGAAAAAAATATATATATATATACCTACATATTCTCAGACAGCCAACCTGCACTCCTCCACCTCCTACTCAAATGGACTTGTTGGAATCTTAGAATATTTTCAACTCCTGGAAAATGGAATCGGAGATAAATATGGCTGGGGTTGAAGGGAATGAACATATTGACAAATTAACGAAAACAAAAGTAATAGTATACCCCAAAATAAGCTGAACGTCTAACTGAACCAATGGATGGAAAAATACATAATTACACTTTAGAAATTTCTCAACTGTTCACCCAGAAGGAAAGAATTAAAGAAAATATGAACATTGGCTATTTAAACCGTGATTTGAAAAAAATGTGAAAATCTACAGAAATATGCTGAATTTGCTTCGAAATAACGGTGATATCGGAACATGTTTTATGTGATGCAAAGGGTTATCCCGAAAACGTCACTTCGAGCCTGGTGAAATAAGCAAATAGGAACCTCAAAAAATGATCGATCACTGTGCATTACTGAAATATGGATAAAAAGGAGAACAATTGCACAAGATATTTTTAGGCTATAGTGACAGAAAGAAAGACTATATCCACCAATGACCAGAGAAAAATTTAGTTGATCCAAATTAAATTAAAAATTAAATGTCAAAAATATGACGAATTTCTGTAAAATGAGATGGAATGGAAGATGGAGGAAAAAACAAATGACTTCAAAAAAGTATAAAAAGGAGTAAAATTAATATTGTTATTAATATTATATAACAAGACTTGATGATGGGTGTCTGGGAGTCGGTGAACTGATGTTGAACTTGCACCAGGTTACTTACTGGGACCGTCTCCACTTTTGAGTTATTTAAATGCGCCGGCTTCAGTGAAGAACTCTGTCTGCTTGTTGAATATGGCGCGATTCCGAAACGCGTTTAAAAAACCGAGTAAGTGACCCTGTGCCTTCTCAACATTATATAATTAATATAAGTTCTTTCAAAAATATGAAAGTCAAATATAGATTATTTATAAAAGGTGGTCTCTGGGGAGTGAATGTGACTAGACGTCTATGTTTATTAAGCAGAAAGTCAGTAACCAGAACGATATTTCAAGTGACTGCAGTTAAAAAAATTATGAGTGAAAGAGTAAAAAAAGATGTAAGTACAAACGGAGGACCGGTGATGATTCAGTTATTTTTTGTCGGCCTATAACCTCTTACATTATATACGAATATATACTGTAATACATAATAATGACGTGCAGAGAAAGTTTTATTGTACCAATCTATCAACTCAAAATTTATGTTATCTTATGCTTAACTGTTTAGTTTGAAATACTGTTTTGAATTTCTTATAAACAAAAATTGAAAAGGAAGGCGCTGCAGATTATTAAAGTTTGGATTGCTCAGTGGAAAAGGGAAAGCATTCAAGGTTTAAGAAAGAGTAAAGAAAGCTCTGTACCGAAAATGTCAAAGCACATGACTTTAATCACAACTACACCGGTTCCCTTTAAACAATTCAGTTTGCAATTGAGAAATTCCACATTCCAAGCTTGAAGCATGTTGTACTGGGATTGTCATTTTAGGAGAAGGTTTTTTTTGTGTATTTGCCGTATTTTCCCCATAGTCGTTTTCTCTCTCTCTCTTTCTCTCTCTCTCTCTCTCTCTCTCTCTCTCTCTCGCTTTAAAGGCGTTTATTTCTGGCGATTTACCAAGCCGTTCCCAAGTGATTACTGCGTAAAAAATATATAAAGGACGGTCTGCCAACAGAATACTTTCGTGGCTCGTTTTTAATTTTTCGCCTTTCGGTGTCCGGACGGTATTTATAGAGCGACTGCGTTGACAAATTCGTCCTGATTTAAAACTACGATCTTACATTTTCTGATTGGACGCTTAAGACCTACCGGTTAGTTGGCAGAAATTATCGTGGTTTGTATATTAATAATGCGAAGATAGTCTAGTTCATATATTTACAGTTAAATGGAATAAATTAACTCATGTAACTATTGATAATTAATGTAAAAATTATGTACCAATATATATTTTTTTTGTAAATTAGTAATAAATAAATATACAATAAGCAATCAAGCAAAACTGCAATAAAACCAGATAGCCATAATATAACAATGAAAGGAATACTTTATAAATAACTGCATTGGTAATTTTGAGATTATAAATTTCTACCATTTTTGACCCCACAAAATATTCATTTTTGAAAAGATTACACTTTGATGTAAAAATTAAACAAAACGAATAAAAAGTGTCAATAAATATTCTGACCACCAAATTTCGATTCAATTTGTTTTGCAGTTTTTTTATTAGATTAATGTTTTATTTTTGTTTTTGCAGTTTTTTGTATTAGGTTTGGCTTTACAACATTTGTTGTTCTTTTGTTTTATTTGTATGTGCGTACTGTAGTTATTTTGTCCATTTTTTCTTCTTTGATGGTTTACTATGTTTATTACCTCTCTTTTATGTTTTTTTATTTTTCTTAGGTTGGGAAATTATTTTTTTCTAATACGTCTATTTGACTGACGTTAGTTATTATGAACGGTTATAGACTAAAAACTTTGAGAAAACCATTTTTATTTATTTCCAAAGTAAAATAGTGTGTAAATAATTAATTGATTGAAGGAATTCTTTTAGATTTCTTATCCTCGGCGGTTCTCGACCGTATACAAAAATATCATGTAGATAGCGTTTCCAAAAAAGAACAAATTTCAGGAGAATAGATGTTTTTGTAACTTATCCTTGACTATTTCGGCACAAAGTGGAAATAATGAAGACCCTTTTGATAACTCTTTCATTGGATAAAGTTTATTATTAAATTTACAATAATTAGATAGTGCGTATATATAGTATGTTTAAGATGTGTACTTTATCAATGTTTACAAATTCGTCAATAGAATTATCCGTAAGATTTTCTTCTATTTGTTTAACAGGAAGATGGCTTGACTAGAACTAATTTTTACAAAAAGAATTTCCATCATTTCGCGTCCACGAACAATTTCTTTTTTTTTTAATTACTTTATTCTAAATTTCATCTCCATTGCAATAGTAAAAATATATTTTAAAATACTTCACATTGGGTGGAAATTATTTCACGTAAGAAACATTGGTTTCCAAAACACAGTTGTTCATCCTCGACCCAAAAAAATTTAGTTTATGTGAGAACCCCAAAGAAAGTACAAATCTAAAATTGTTTTTGATGTTAACAAAGAACATTCAAAGTTATCTCCCACCTTGATGTAATATGAAAAAATAATATAATTTTTGTTTTCCAACTGAAGAAAAGCAAAAAACATGGTTAGAAAAAACATTACTGAAAATATTATTATAATTATATTTGCTTTTAGGCTAATCTAAAACAATAAAATTGATAATACAAATAATAATAAAACGCTTTGTATTTTCAACAAGTTTTTAAAGAAATAAATTTAATAAAGGTTATAAATCAAGATGTGTCTAGGCCGGATTTTATTTTTTTTAATCAATACCACAGCTCTCTATAAACAACAATTAAAAAAAAATAAAATAAAATAAATAAATAAATAAAAAAAAATTAAAAAAAAAACAGTTGAGCAGGGCCAAATTTCCTCTTCATTCCACATTTTATCCCCTCTTTACATGTAATGCCATCCCACTGTTTGCAAAGTTTCATGTGTTTCGCTCTCTTCTGCGCTCCCTCATGTGCTACGCGGCGGAGATCATTAGTCTTCATGAAGTAGAAATGTTGGATAAATTGGGTAATAAAAAAGTTGTTATCACCTACCAAAAATGCAGCTAACGGCATAACCTACCAGGGAATTATCATGGAACCGTTATTTTTGTTTAGGCGAAAATGATGTAAAGATGTAATGGAGAAGGTACATTAAAAAAATGTTTTTTCGAGAAACGTTTGCCTAGAGTTTTCGCTAATGAAATTATAAAATAGTTTACTTTGATTTAGAGAAATGAGAGACGGTTTACAAGCCATGTGGTGTATATGTAAGGTTCTTCAATGGAAATATATTATATAAAACATCGTCTGTCAATAATAAAACTATTAAAACACAGGTCAGGTTTTTATCTAATTTAGATTTATTGCTCGTGTAATCAAGAATTTCAGGTTGAAGTTAACGATCAAAGGGCGAGGATTGCAAAGAAGAAAAGGACCAAATCGGCTAATTTGTTCGTTAGTACTGTTTTCCTTAATTGGTTCAAGTGTGGTCAACCACAATTATGAAGTGGAGGAATGAGAAATGGAAGAGAATGAGCTGATTTGCATAATATCATATTCTAACTGGCCAAGCGTGTTTTCCGTCGGCTTGCTCACGACAGTTACCAGTCACTCGTTATGCACACACAACGACGGCCGGTTAAAAAAGGACAACACATCGTTTCTACATTGTTTAAATTTGACTCAACCTTACGTCTCCTAGACTACTATTAATATTTAACAATTAAGTTATGAATGGATGAAAAATAATGGACCAGATGCACATCAGGCAGACAATCCGAGCCATTGTGCTTATCTGCCGAGCGGTCAAGTCCGATTGTATAATTGAAGCCTTTCACCACAACGTCGAGATCACAAAACAACGTTGCTCGACTGTAGTAGACAAGAGCTAATTTAATGAGCAGACCGAACGTCGAATCATACCAAGTCTGTGAAAATGCGTTGCCATTGTTCCATGACTTTACTAACTTGTAGTTAACTTTAATACGTTCAACTTTAACTTCCCACTTTTGTAAGCTTTGCTTCGTTATCAAAGCTTCCTGAGTGATTAAAAGCTAATTCCTAAATCAGGGTGGAATATTGAGCTCATTAAAATCATCCTTTTTTAACTAGAAACTCATTGCTCAATCTTCCTGCGTGAGGTATTACGCCATAAAAATCAGCATAATTATCACTTTCTCCGTCCATTTGTTGCTAGTATTATAGACAATTTGACATTCTCATTTCTGTATGACAGAGAACATGTTTGTATGTTTGCAAAAATATTTTTTGTTGTTGTTTATTTTAACAGATTGTATAAGGACTTGTTTATATTTCATTATTTCTATTTTTCTTACATCCGGCTGTTGGCCTAAATTAAATGTTGGTTGTTTGTAGGTTGTATTTTATCCTCAGGTTTCATGATGTAATAGTATTTTAATAGTATCGCCAGACTGAATGGTATGTTTAAAGTAGAATGTTGGTTTGTTTACCTTACAAACTACTGTTAGCATACTCACACTCCGGTCTGACTTTCCAGATGGTCTGTCTGTGATTAACTGTTGATTTGTTGTAGGATTTGTTATACCTATGCAATCTTTCAATTATACGCGGGCTTTTATGAAACGCGATTTTTTATTTATACGCTGCTATCTTGTAAAACTAAATATGGTTCCACAATGGTTTAATGTATTTTACGGAGAATTTGCTCTTATGATGCTATTAGGATGAAAATAGCGCATTATGCCGACCTGGTGATCAATTTTTATCCCATGTAATGCCGTGTTTTTTACCTATATTTGGAAATTCCTTTTCATTAAACAAATACTACAGGTAATCAAAAATTCATTGATTTGATCTGGTGGTGGTGGATGGTGGATGGATGGATACCAGGGACTGGAGGAGTACCCTCCTGAGCACTGCAGCTGTATAGCTTATTGTACTATACCCTGGCTCCATTTTTGGGGGAGGGCTCACAACACAAAGTGAACTTCATCCCCCGTTGTACAAGTGTTCTTCCATCTAAGAAACTCATTTTTGAAGGGGGTTGGGACTAGGTTCAGGGTCGCTGAGATCCGGTCCCGCCCCTTCCATTGATGAGTGCCGCGGCCACCGGTCCCCTTAGGCGTCAGAAAAATTCCAGAGGCGACAGTGGGGATCTACTAGCCGAGAGTCTGACGCCTTAACCACTCGGCTACCGCGGCCCCCGATTTGATCTGGAGATTGAAGGTGAATTTTTTTCAATTAATTAACGTGTTAGCTATTATGAAAACGGCGGGATCACAATGGGATTCGAACTTACGACCGACTAAATACGCCGCTGCTCTGCCACTTGAGCTATCCTGACCTCTATCCACTCGGACACTAACTTCCAATACCAACCCCACCTTTTGAATTTTCTCTCCTGTTTGCCATTTTTCAAATTTCCTCTTGTGACGCTGATTTTTTTTATCGGAACCAAAGCCTTAATTAATTGAAAAGAAATGCTTTGATCAAGCGGACCACTTAAACTAATAACTGTTGAAGATTTTGTTCATTACTCGATAATTTCAATTTATCGTGTAACTTGTTAAATCTACAATAAAATTGATTTTTGTTAAACCAAATTTAAACAATAACAATCTAGTTACAAAAATAGAACTTATCGCGTTTCGAAGTAAAACTTCAATATCTACAGTTCGAATCGATGAATTTTCGAGTTTCTGGAATTTTTAGGATACAAAGGATTTTCAAAATGTGTAGACAAACATTATCTTCAAAAATTTCCTTGCATAGAAAAATCATTTAAAGCTGTTGAATGATTTGCACACATTTCGCCTTAACGCGACAATTTATAAAAATTCTAATAGCACCATCAAATTCCCGTGAAACTTAATTTCGAAATCACAGTGTTACGACAAATGTAAATATAAAAGGCCATTTATTTAATAAAACGTTACACTGTTAACGTAATTCACTGCTCGACTGGCTTGATGTCTGCCTGAGATTAAACGTTGACTTGGTTGTACGACGTTACATTTATTTCTTTTTGTGTCTAATATTTTGGTACGTTCTTTATTACTTTCGGTCCCTATGGAATTTTATACCTACGTTACAAACGGTCAGAGATTGAATACTGTTTTGTTTCTATCATTTTTAAACATTTATTTAAAACTTTATATTTTTTGTCTGTTTTACTGTATGCCAAAATGGTTGACTGTTTGTCTGTAATTTACTTAGATTCAACAGTTTATTTATCTTTTTTGTAAACTAATACGTCTTTATTTTTATGATAATTTGTCTGACATCTGACATTTTTTTTCTCAGTGAATATTGTTGTGTTTCGTAATTTTTTGAAGCCGTGAGGAGCAGGTTATAGGAGGTTGTTTAGAAAAACAACTTCTTCATTTTTGTCTATGTTTCGACCTTTATTCGGGGCATATTAGGGCCAGGGTAAATTAAAAAGCATATGTTGATGGGAAAAAATAAAATTTAGATTGAATATATTAATTTTAAATATTTATTTAGAAATCGTGAAATGCGGTCTAGTGTTATGTAGGTTTCTGAAAAACATTTTCTCTTTCGTGCCAACGTTTCGATCTTTATTGACATCATCTTCAGGGCTCAATAAAAATCGAAACTTGGCACAACAAACAAAATGTTTTTCTGAAACCACTCTAGACCGTATCTCACGATTTCTAAATAAATATCGATTAATGGTGACTAATTACCACAAATTAATTTTAAATTATTTCACGGAGACATAAAGTGCTGTGCTATTCTTGTGGCATCACACTGGTTTTGTAAACACAGCGAAATATAAAAACAACAGAAAACAAATTCATGTTTTACCACACTTTCACTCAAAACCAGTATGATACCACAAGAATAGCACAGCACTTTATGGCCAGAAGATGACCCGAATAAGAGTCAAAGCGTCGGCAAAAAAAAACAAAAACGAAAAGGCTTTTTATAAACTATCTCGTATAAAAACAGCAGAATACATATTCACATTTCACAACACTTTCACACAAAACAAATAAGACATCACAGTTTATGCCCTGAAGATGACTAGAATAAAAGTCGAAACATCTATAAAAATGAAAACTTTTTTTAAATTACCACATATAAAAATAGCAGAACAAATTCGCGTTTTACGACATTTTCACTGAAAACCAATATGACACCACAAGAAACAGACATTATTGTGCTTCTACGTGTAGAGTAATTACCATCTGCTTATGAACGTTTTCCAAAATCGACTGTCTAATATTAATAGATTTATGGTGAATGAATAAACAATAGAATTTATTTACATTGTATGCAAATATACTCAAAATATTTTATAAAATACTTTACCGCATGGACAACAGTATATCATCAGCCGTGGTCTGTCTTATCCGATTGTTTATTGCCCGTTAAAGTACATAATTTTTTATTTTTTATAGATTTTTTATTTTAGTGTGCTGTGTTTAGCAGATGTTTTTTAAATTGGGTGAAATTTTTATCTAGCTTCAAATAATAATAACTAACCAAAAAGAAATTTGTTTTACAAAAAGCTAATTATATTTTCCAAAAATCAAAACGATAATCGTTATTAAAGAATAGTTTCATGGAATAAAAACTATTTCAACTGTCAATTAAATCCATACAATTATTGTTTAATTGGCAGTAACAAATGGTCTAAATTAATCAGAGATGTTATTAGCCAACGGGTTCAATATCCCGGTCCGTATCCGTTATCCAGATTCTACGGGGTTGTTTGTTATCTTGTAAGGCTGTAGCCTGTAATCGGGGACACATGAATACAACCGTGTTGACGTAACCGCACAAGCGACATAGCGCGTTCAACTGAAAACGAATTTCATTTGTAATGATGATTAACAGGCAACCTCGAAACAAAGATAAAGAATTTTTTATACGAGTGAAAATATTAAAACAACATTAAGCATTAATAAAAATTAACCTTAAAAATAAAAATCTAACTAAATAAAAAATAGTAATAGATAGTAAAAACAGTAGTATATGTCCCTCCGAAAATCTCTGTAGAAGAAGGCTGTGAGTTCACCCGATTAAGAATATGCCATAGTCGAATGACAAAATACCCACTTTTGGGTCAATGCACGCCTACGTGTCTAGCATGCTGAGAGCTTTTCAAAATGAAATGGTTCTATGCTTTGGATAAAAAAAAAGCAAAACTTAGGCAACTTGAGGATTGTTGTTCAACAGAACATGGCCTTTCTATGTCCACTGTTCCGTTTTGGCGAATATAAATCATAAATAGGGAAAAGTAGCGCGAGTAAGAATTAAACTGTTAACATAAACTAATAGCATAATAACTTATGGCATTACGGTTACAGATAACGGAGTATAAACCCTTAATCGGGTAAGTTAAGCTTTGTGTATACAGAATAGAAATATACAATCGTTGAAGTGGGTGTATTCAACAATGGAATAAATAATGAATGATGTTTATGTTATAATTTGTATACGGCTGCAGGCTTGGGCGGGAGTTATTGGAAATGTCCTCATCGGTCCCTACTTAGATTTTCCGGCAAGATTAACTGGCCCAATTTAAATCTAAAAAGTTGAACTCTCAAACATTAGCAATCCTTGAACCACCATTTTTTCTCTTTTTGTCATCAACATCTTGGTCTCACAACCACTAAATAAGAAAATGACGAGTGCGTTGGAAGCGTTATTAAATCAGGTAGTTTTCCTCAAATTTGCTGCCTTCTGAGACTAAAATTAGAAACTCTGGATTACTTTATACACTTTCCGATTTACACAATTTTCCACTCTTTTTGTAGTTCTGGCTGAAATAAAACACCAAAAATTAGCCCAAACATTTTGCCACCGTCATCTTCTTATTGAAAAATTAACGGGAATTTCAACGGTGCTATTAGATTTTCAGAGAAATGTTTAGATTAAAAGATATCACGATTTTCCGACGCCAGGACGTGATATCTTTCAAAATCGATAAAAAGCGAAATTACTCTGAAATGGTTGAGAATCGGACCATGGACAATATGAACTTTTTTGTTCATTTTAGGGTGAAGAATCTACTGGAGAAGTTTGTAGCACGAGTAGCAATTCACCTTGTGTATATATTATAAATTATCAATCATTGACATATACACAATAGATAAGTTTGATAAACAAAAGATTTACTTTATTAATAGCTAATTTCATAAATAAATTTATAAATAAGGGAGTTAATAAATAATGACTCATTATTATAAATTAAAATCATTGAATAGATTTGTACAATGCATAATCAAAAATTTACTAATTTGGTAAATTAATAAAATAATACATAATAAACAAGTAAAATTAAACAATTAAATAAATAATTTAGTAAATAATAACCTAGTGAATAAATATGCAAATCAGTCATACTAAAATGCGTTTGATCCTTCTGTGTTTAAATTTTTGTTGGGGTTATAGTTTCCTGCATTCTTTACTGTCATATTTGTACTCTCAGCGCTTCGTTCATATAAGAAGCTAGTTATCCTAAATATACGAGTTCTTCAAAATTTCTTTTAGAGGATGTTATATACCTTAATAATTTATTTGGACTAATTTAGGCACTTTATATTGGTGTTATTTGTGTAGCTCCGTACCCGACATTCGAATAACAGCATTGGTCTAACTATGGTCTTATACATAATGAATTTAATTTGGGGGCTCATCCCAGTTCTGTACACATTAAAGGGTACAGAGTATTGATAGCACACTTCCTTTTATCAACCTTTTTACAAGTATTCAATTCACTAGTTTAGTGGTCCGTTTGACCAACTAATAGTGATATATTCCCTATTAGTGGGCGTTATGTTTGCGCCGGAAAGAATTTTAATCATTTTTTTAAATTCTGTTTATTTGTTCAAATATCCATGGAGACGAAAACAAAAAAAGGGTCTCGGGGTCCTGCCGGCCAGTTAGTAATGTAGAGTGGACTAATACATTACAATTGATTATGGTTTTTTTTGGTTGAGACAAAAAAGTCAACTGTATGAGCGGGATTCGAACCAACGATCTTCGGCTTGATACGCCGCTGCTCTACCACTTGAGCTATCTTGACCACCATCCACTCGGAACATCAATTTCCCATCTCAACCCCACCTTTTGAGTTTGCCCTCCTTTTTGCCATTTTTCATCCCGCATGAAAGTCACTGGCAACTTTTTTATCTCAACTAAATAAATTGTAACGTTTTACAAGTATTGATACCAAAGTTGTTTGCTATCGAGGTGAAAAAGAAAGTATTGAACACTATTCCGTCAAGGAACATTTGAGTTGCCGATTCTTATAAATCCCCCATGCATATGTTGTCGTTTTGTAAATAGAATGGACCCGGTTTTTCGATCCTATCGAGGTTTCGGTTCAATTACCATGTAGACGTAAATTAAAAAAGCACTGGGTTTTCTAACAGAATTTAAAGTAGTCGGCATTAGGAATAGGCATTAGTTAATATACGGACCATATTACCGTAAAACATTATTTTTTTACGAAGATTCGCAAGAGCAGAGTTTATTATCCACCCTCAGGGTGCCGGGATTTTTTAAAAAAGCCCATTTGTAAGTATGTTGAGTTCGAATGCAGGGCCGCTGGATTCGAACCCGGGAACTTCACATTACATTGATGAGCGCCGTGCCTATGCTTAAACCGTTGCGGCCACCGACACCCCCCCCCCGTAAAAATATTGTTAAAAAATCTCCTTTCCTGACCAAAAAGAGGTCATTAATAGTTCAACTATGTTTGGTTTTATGCGTTTTTTATGCAAAATCGGCAAAACTACACTTGTAATATTCAAAGTTTTTACATTGTAGTACAACACTAAACGTATCAAAGATGCAAAATAGGGCGAATAATATTTATGAAATATCTTTAAACATTCACGATACACACACTAGGGGAGGATCGGCCTCTTTGTCCGTTTCTTTGTCCACAACGGGTGTCCATAGCCGAAAAAAGTCATATTTTCTTTAGCGAGTTGTTGAAAGCGGTTTGGCTGGTAGCCAGCCGAGAATTTCATAGGACTCGTAAGTTTAAGGTTTTGATATTTTTTGTGATTCGTTTGTCGTTGGCTTATTTTCCACCAGTCGGTTAACTATCACAATTTCAACTGGAATCGATTTTATCGTCCGTTATCCGAAAAAGTTTTCAGTTTTTTATTTTGGCGGCCATATCACAATAATTTTTAATTTCGTTTGAAAACCCTTTTATGGGATGATATACAATTGATTTTGAGATCGCAGAGCCGGCATAGTCATTTATTGGGTCCTACTTTACTGAAGGGATTTTGAGCTAATGAAATGCGTCATCATCAGAGAAAAACTGTTTTTTGTGTTTTTTACTGGTCGTTAAAAAAAATTTAATTTTTCTGTAATTTTGAATTACAACCGTTTACTAGTTCACCGATTTGTTCTATAATTTTATTATGCTTTTAAATAATTAAATCAAGAATGCTATTAGCCTAGCATTTTTTATTAAATAATCCACATAAAAATATAATACAATTTATTAACTTGTTAAAATTAATGTAAATTGTAAAACGTATTGATTCGAGTACAGTATGTGCTAATATCCGCAATGTGTTGATCTAGTTGACCGCAATTTTCCCGTAAAGTCCAGACTGTTTGGGGTCTTGGAAGCCTTAAGTTCTTGGTTTAAGTCTTAATACACGAAGTAACTTAACGTTTTAGACGTGTGCTCTCGAAATACACTGTGGTGACTTCGAAACTCCCGCACAACGCTATAAATCACACTGTCGAGTCCCATTCCCGGGATGGTGGTCTTGTTTGAAACTGGTGATAAAAGCGTGTAGAAATAAATTAAATTGATGAAGAGATGAACAAGAACAAGTACTTGATCATGCAGATGCTGCTTTCATTCCCTAAGTAGCGCGGATAACTCCACATAAACAGCATTTGAACGAAAGTCGTTTTTTAGCCTCATCACTTCATCAAAAGTTTGAGCATTGCGTACAAGTTATTTGTTTAATAACAGAAATACATTGACATCACAAATAATATTTTACTAGTCAATTACTGACTGCAGGAAAAATAAATTATCGGTTTTTATAGATGTTTTGTACACAGGATGTTTTCCATTTTGTACCTTTGTTTTGTACAAAGTATTTCTCTAGGCCCTGACTTTCCAAGATGATGCTTTTTATAGATCTGCGTAAACAACGAATATCAACCAAGTCTGTTGTTACTACTATGAGACCAAAATTACTAAAATACATGGCAGTAAACAATATTCCAATATTGAAATAGTAATGAGTTCATTATCAAAATACCTGATACTTTTAAATTAAATTATAATGAAATGAGCCTAAAATAATGCAGAGGTATGTTTATATATATTTTAATTTGTAAAAATAATCTTTATAAACACGTCAATATTGTCATTACAATTATTTTAATGCTTGTCATTTCGGCGTTCGAAATTATTACAAAACGCTTTAATTGTCTGCTACCGGTCTTTTTCGACGTAATATAATTTTAAATCGACACGAAAAAAGCTGTAATTGATGGGACAACTAGCACTAGCGAGAATTATTTCATTGCCAACAAAATGATAGCCTTTGAGACTTATTTTGTACATTACGATGCTGACGAATTTACTTTGAACGTTTTTAATTTTTCGTAGGATAATTTAACATAACTGACTATTCTGTTGCCTAAAAAATTCATTATCTTGGAACTATACCACAAACAAAAATCCCGCCCTCATATTTTATGCAAATTTATTGGCAACTATTTTGTAATATACACTTAACGACAAAACCAACAGGGAACTTGTATGTATTTGTTTGTTTTCCATAATAACAAGTTATTTCTATTCAATTTCATTCTAATAAAGATTAAAGGCTGAAATAAACGTGCCCACAGCATTATTAATTTATCGTTTATCTTTGTAGTGTTACTAATTCTTTTACGGTCTCTATATTATAAACAATGAAAGTTCAATTTTTTCCTTTCTAGACCCACCCTGCCGAGTTAGTTAATTAGTTAATTGGTTTTTAAATTGTTTTCTTTGATAAAACAATATATTTGAGAACTTGAAACTTTATTAATTTTTTCTTAAATTGTTTCGTGAAGATCATCCCGGGTTGATACTTTGGCCAACGACCAGTCGCCCGTAACATTGCTCAAGACTCCTGAGTGTCCACGATGGTCTACAGCAGTTTTTTAAAAGTTTATTTAGTACAAGAAGGCGATGTACTACGGCTAGACACGATCATTTTATTATTCTTAAGGTATTACGGAAACGTCATTTAATGGTTTCCTTGCTAGTTAATCTACTCCAAAATGTAATGGTAAGCTGTACAAAACAGTCATCAGAAGGTTTTGTGAGAAAGCCCTAATCTATAAACGTCTTCTCAAGTTTTTTACTACAGACATTGAGCGTATATACTAATCAGCATCACACTTGAACAACGGGGGGGGGGTCTCTTCGCAAATGAATTCCGGTTTGGCTTTTCAATCATATGACCCGAATCTTGTGTGGAGAAGACGAGAGGAACGCTTTGCTTTAGTACCTCGCGTGAGTCACAGCAATTTTAAAGATAACCAGTTATGGTCAATGGGTGGAATCCATGTCAGTGGAACCAATCTTTCGTGCCCTAAGGACGCTATGTAAATTCTTCTGGAAGCTCGGTTCCATTTATTGTTGACAAATTCGTGTTAATGCCACGACCGCATGTAGCTCGAGTATAGTCATTAACTACCTACTAAGGGTTATCGCAATGAATCGGCTGAGGGTAGTATCCAATTTCTTTTCAGGTTTCTGAAGACCAGTTTAAGTAAACCTGCTCTTTTTGCTCTTTCCTATTCCTATGGCTAGTCACCCTGTACTTCACGTCTCCGTCAATTGTGGTTAAACTCAAATAAAAAACACATATACATAAACTAGATAAATGTCGTTTTCAACAGAAAGGGCGATTTCAGTACATATCAAGCAAATTCAAGTTAAGGCTCCACACACCTTTTGGAGTAATTTAAAAATGTCTTGGCAGTTGAAATGTTATATTAATCTTTCGTACATAGCCATCTGGAATATGCAAGTGTAGCTTGGTCCTCATTCCATTACAATTCAAGTAGAAGGGAAAGCAACCAGGATAATTGCCTTCAGATATGGTCTAGAAGAAAGATTGAACTGGCTTTGTCTTTACCTGGTCTCATTTGGGGTTAGAAATTGTGCAATATGGCCCTTGATATCCAAAACTTACATTTATCACTATGCTTCCCTCAGGATCACTAAGGAAGCAATGTTTGTTCTTTCTTTCACAAATCAAAACTGAATAACCAAGGCGAGTTTGCTGGGTCCTTATTCCAATGAAATAGATTTACAATTCCTTGCATGCAATTGAAGGCAAATTTAAACGTATACCTGCCAGGAACTTGCCATGTTTTTTTGTTATTACTGCTTAATTACTCAATTGTTTTCTTTTTGTTATTATTTTTGGTTTTCTGACTATTCCTCTTGTAGATTCACTTTGTTTGAGTAATAAATGAATGAAAAATGTAAAAGACTGATCAGCTTTCACAGCACCCCACTATATTCGATTTTCTTCAGGATAGTTAAGGATAAGACATTCATGCTAATAAATTACATTCAAACAACTCAAAATCAATTGACATTTCTCGGCGTAATTTGGGATGGTCTATCTATGAACTCTAACTATATACATATTAACTATATATATTTTTTTTTTGCGAGAGTTGCCTCGAGGTGACGGCGGGAAAAAAAACGATTTGTAACTATGTTGGGTTCGAATGCACAGCCGCTTGATTCGATTATTTTATTTCTATTAACTTTGTAAAAGTTTTTATACTTAACTTTCCTGAACATATTTTCTCCAAAGATTGGACTAACATTTCAAAGTTATTTTCCAATTTTTTATGTTATAAATGTAAACACTGCATGGAAGACAGGACGTAATAAAAAAACTGTAAAGACGTAATATATTATCGTGGGATCCGGACTGTTACATTTATTAACAATAAATTAAAACCGGCTTGGACGTTCGTGCGGCAAAAGGCCGTAAACAATAAACGCCATTCCCTCGAATTCTGCTTAGGCTATGATAAAAAAGGAAAACCGAGGTTGTTATTTCCAACTGTAATTCGAAAGGAGCGACAGCGGAAAGCACTTAAGCGGAAGTACATTACCTGCTTTAGGAAGGGGTCAATAAGGAATAGCTGCTTTTTAGCGTGCTCTCAGTATTGACTGAACGAATTCGAAAGGGCCATAATGTTGATGACGTTCATTTTTAGACAAATCACTAATGGCTTTCGATCTGTTCTACTTATTATTTTTTTATTGTCTGTTTCAGAACCTATCGAATTCCAGGGGAATGTGTCTCAGCAAATCGCGCAGGAGGGCAAAAGCATGATCGTCCGCTGCGAGGTGACAGGGGATCCTCAGCCTTACATTCAATGGTATTTCAATAATGAAAAAGTTAATGGTAAGTTGAGAATTAATTGTTTAAAATAACGATTTTTACCTTTATCGAATGGAAAATATGTACACGTTTTCTTTTGTGAGTTTAATTTTTTACCTACAGAAAAAAATTTCAATTTTGCACTGCACATTAGAGCGGTTTTATGGGCTCAACTTACATTTTAGTTCTACAAGTACTCCGCAAAGACCAATTTAAACTCTTAAATGCGGTGATTGTTTTTTATTTCAGCTATAAAAAAATATCTAGGCACTCTACATCTGCCATTTTTTTCAACAATGATATATCGCATAGAACTGAATTGTTCATAGAATAATTTCATTGACTTGTTCCATGATTAACATTTAAGAAATAATTAATAAAATTAATATTAAATATTAAATAATTGAAGTTGAAAAAATTTTAAAATATGGTTTGAAAACATCTGTCACGTTTGATAATTTTTATTCTAGAAATCTTTCTCCTTTTTTTTCTCACCAATATAATTATTTGGTTTTCGTCTTTGTTTAAATTATAAAACATGTAAACATTAGCAATGAATCAATTTTTAGGTCACCTGTGTGAACTTCTTATTGTTCATATTCTATTTTTTGATTAAAAGTCAATTATTCTGCAACACGATTGCCAGAGTGCAAACATATTCAAGTAAACCGATTGGGCTAGATGTGATCAAACCAAATATTTGTTTTTGTTGCGCTAATGGAGGGATAACCTCGCATATGACACAATAGATTGTTAATCAAGTTTTTACAAAGATCTTAGATACTTACCTTTTAAAAGATTAATATTTTAATTATTATTCATACGATGGATAAATTGTAAAAATTTTTAAATGTATATTTGATATAGAGCTACTTAAATTGTTTTGATTTGTTTTTGAGGGTACTACAACTTAAATATTTTGAAAAGCAAAAAGGAAGTTATTTTAACGTTTTTGTCAGACTACAACCGAGTTTTATAATCTTAACTAATATTAATTTTGTATGTTTATTAACATTCTATTAAATTAATAAAAATATCAGTAGTGTAAATTTTGATAATTAATAATGCTATAATTTATAATGATATATTTTTCGGAATATTTGTACCAAACAGAAACTGAAAACATAATTTAAATTGGATACACAACGGAGAAATCTTCATGTATACTAAACCCGCAAGACGGTCGAGTGTTGCAGGAGTGTTGGTCTTCGCGCCGCGCTGAAAAGGAGACACAAGCAACGTTACATTAATTAAAACTAGAGGATAAATTGTTTGTTCATATTAAAATACTAAAAAAAATAATAATATATATATATATATATATATATAAAATTTTATGGCCATTTTCATTTTCTTTTTGTAGTTGCATTGAGCATTGACTAGAAATGTGTCTCAGTTATTTTTGTTTAAACTTGGTCTTATTTTATTTGAATTTTGAATGGACATAAAATTAATTTTTGACAAAAATTTATTTAACGCCTCTAGAGCGAAAATGAGAGAGAGAGAGAGAGAGAGAGAGAGAGAGAGAGAGAGAGAGAGAGAGAGAGGAACCAAATGAAGAGAGGTGAAGCAGTTTGAGTGAGAGGAATAGAACCAATAAATCATTAATGTGTGAAGGAGAGAATATAATAAAAGAAATAAGATGAGAGATAGTAAAACAGAGTGGGTGAGAGTGATAGTGAGCGAGAATGTGTGATAGACTGAAAGAGAGAATAATTTCATAAAAATTAAAAAACGTTACGGCGCAAGGTGTCTTCAGATTTGCATAACCTCCATATCGTGATGGTTTAGCATTATCGTCGAACTTTTCCTATCTTTAGATTCAGATTTTATTATTTAATCGTTTTGTCTATAAACGCTTTTTGTGTTAATTTAATAACTTTTTTACTCTATAAAGTTGTATCGTTATTATTGATTTACTAATATATAATAACGTCAGTTAAAAACGACTAAAGGTGCTGATAAATAATAAACAGTTAGTCGACTATTAATTTAAACTTTCAAGTTACAATTAAAAAATTGTTAATAATCTTAGCCAACTTTTACAAATTCTTTAATCGCGTTTAAATGTCTTTAAATTAAATAGAATTTTAGTCATTCTTCTTGTCCATTGTTAAATTTTTTGCAAACAAGATTATTCTCTTTTTTTTATTCTAGTTAAATCCTTGTTATATTCAGTGATAATTGCGGTTTTGGATTGTATCATTGGAAAGTTGATGGGTGGTCGATAGAAAGCGTCATTCCGTATATCTCAGCTTCTACTCCAGAGAGTTGGAAAACAATCTATCTAAATTGTCAATGGCCAAGTTAGTGTCCAATGTTTTCATCTTAACGGTTCACAACACCTCAAGTCAATTAACGATTCAGGGCAATATCTCAACTTATCAATATTTCCTGCCTAATACTACGTAACTGTCCATGTGACGTTAAAGAGTCGTTTAACTAGACATGAAAGGTTTTCGTTATAATTAACTAAAAAGCTTCAAAAAAGCACAAAACTATTTAAATTGGAATTACCATTGTTGATGATTATTATTGAATAATTGAGCGTTTATTTTAACAACTTTTATCTCGATTGTAAAATGTTGCAATTTTAGTTTCAGACGGCGAAAAAATGAGAGTTATGCCTTCGGGGCTTCACATATCTAAAGTCACCCTCGAAAACGAAGGAGAGTATGAATGTCGTGCATTCCAGTACACCCAGAAGTCTAGCAATATGTTGAAAAAGAAGATCAACTTGATCGTTAAACGTAAGAGACATTAATATAAAGTTTTTGTACTTTATTTTTGTATTTCTGTTCTATCCAGGATCAACTACTGTTGATCTAAGAAAGATTTTATTTCTCTAAAAAATCAAAAAAACCTTGATGGAATAGATTTGAATGAAAAAAATTATTTTCTCCACTTAAGTGTGTTTTCAAAACAATTTTCTCAACACTGCATGATTTTTTAAAATATTTAATTTAGCTTTCATTGATTCGTAAGGAGTATCAACATTTCCATCAGTATCAACAGGTCATTTTCATATTTTATGTTTTTCCTTCTAACAACTCATCCTTAATTTCGTACACAATATGGAAATAAAAATCTATATAATTTCATAATATATAACATATATTTAAAAAAAACGCTTCAGAGCTCAATGCGTGTGGTGTCCACTGTCAGCGTTCTACCATATATCCTCCATAAATTTTGTCTTTGGCATTTACTTTGCTAAAAATAATGGGTTCCGGCAAACACTTTTTCCTGAAATTATATTTCCGAAAATTTCCGAAATTTGTTTTCAGATCCATCTCAAGAAAAAACAAAAAAAAAAGATGCAAAAGTAAAAAGGCAAATACTAGGAACACTCAACGCAAAAGGTACACTTTTCTCTGAATGGTATGAACCAATTTTTATAATTAATTTTTAGAATCATTAAGAGGATGTTTACAAGAGTTACGGCTGACGAATACTGATAATGTATAGTTTACGTGAAAAAATTTCAATTTCAAAACAGTTTGACAATCATTTCCAAAATTCAAATTTTTTATAAAATTGAAACTACTTACAACAGTAAAATTTAGTTATCTGCCATTCAAATAAAGTTTGTCAGATTTTAGTAAAATTGGTAGAAGAGTTTTTGTAAAAGAGTACCGATATGGAGGAGTTTATGTATAAAATTGATCATGTCTCCTACATTTTTACGGAAAATTCTAACTTCATTGATTAATTGTTTGTTAAAGACATGCCGAAGTGGCCGATCGAAAAGAAAAATAAATCAAGCAAAACAAAGAACGTTACGGAAGTAGAAGAAGAAAAAATTCAGACAGAGGTCGTCTACGGCTACTTCGGCGGAGTTGCCAACATAACGTGCTACGCGATAGCCAACCCTTTCGCCGATTATTTCTGGACGAGAAACAATGACACACTCAATCCTAATTGGACTAATGCTATTTTCCACACCAAGTATTCCGTTTTGCAGGTAATATGTTAAATCCTTTACCCTGCTTGGACAAGAGTAAACTGTTTTTCTCTCGCAGGTCAGGATGTTGGACAGCAGTGTCCTAGGCGATTACGAGTGCTTCGCGAAAAACGAGTATGGTTACGCGTGGAAGGCAAGTATCATATCAATCAATCTTTCAATCAATCATTTATTTGGAAAATTAAAATTCAGATTTAACCATTTCTAAAAAAGATAGTTCTTCGAATAGGAAATTGGGCCGTGTACAACAATATAAGTGGGATATCCATAGCGTTCTCCAAAAGAACCGAACCACATCGGAAAAAACATTTTTCTGGCGCCGAAGGTGTTGGGGAAATTGCGAAGGACAAATTAAAAAATTTTAAATGGGAAACTTTGCCATATCCGCCATCCTCTCCAGACCTGTTGTCAACACTTACAGACTCGCGTCGATTTTCGATTTGTAATCCGATTCGGTTTTATTTTGTATTTGATGATCGTAGAATGCAAGCAAAAAACTGCCAAGATGTTCATTTGTATATCCCATATACAGCAAGTCTTTTTTTAGATGGCCCGGTGAATTTCTCTTGAACCAATGACGCTATCAACAAAAAATACGGATTTAATCTTTTTTAATCCAGGTTCAAATTTTTACCATTTTTTGAAGATTTCAACTTCAAAATTTTGAACACGATCGTATACATCCTGACACATAATTTGAAATAATTTTTAAGAATAAACGTTTTAGGATATAATATGGGGCTGTGAGGAAATTTTTGGAAGTACAACTCGACTGCACATAATAATAAAAAAAAAATCGAACTGCTATATAAATGATAGCCCTGAAGATGATCTCAATAAAGATCGAAACGTTGGCACGATAAAGAAAATGTTTTTCTGAAACCTACATCACACCAGACCGCATCTCACGATTTCTAAATAAATATCGATTAACGGCCACTAATTACTACACATTTATAACATAACTTTGTCTTTAAAAAAAGATGGTTTCAACTCACATTAAGTAGGAACTATCTTTTTTAAAAAAATATTGAACTCTACACTCCGGTAGTATGTATATGTGGATGAAAGTTTGAAGTTGAACTGGGCCTGATGTACTCTGTAAAATTTTCTCTAAACAAGAGTTAAAATTAGAAACTAGACTAAAAATATTAAACACGTATTTTTTTTAGGGGCCATTGGTGCAAGAGAAATTCAGCCGGGTCTCAAAAAAGGACAGTTATTATCTCATCATTTACCAGAGCTTCACAAAAGCACAGAATATGTTCTGTTGTTTCTACATTTTCTTTACGGAAACGACACAAGAAACATACAATCCTTCGCTAGTTTCCCTTATCTTTGCTAGGTGATAAAATGGCCATTTTTGTTGAATAGATGTGTTTAGACATGATTGTAAGTTTTTGACCCAAATTAGAATTATGTTCCAATGATAAAGATGTGTTTACACAACTGTAAGGTGGAGTTCATGTGCACATAATTTTCTGCTTGAAAAATAATTGGCTGTTTCCGAGAACCATAGAGGATCGTTAATGTTTGTACCATCCTCGCGAACAACAGTAGTTTTTTACTTTTAGTGAGTAACGCCGTATCAGCGCCTAAACCGTTTCTGCCACTGACGCCTCTAATGGCGTAATATCGTAATATCGTGGCACGAACAAAACGAGGTCCATGCTTAAAGTCGATAGGGTAGCGCTGAGCTTTGTTTTAAGCCGCGTACGAAAGATAAGGAATATCTTGTTGATCATCCTTGGTTCATTCTCATCAGTCAAGGCGTTGGATTCATTGGAATCAGAGTCAACAACCTCAATCCTTTTGATGTTATCGCCAGAAGCCCGTACCACGATCAAACCCAAGTGCTTCATCGGCTCCTCTGATTCACCTCCGTTCTAAGCAAATAACAACCAATGAAATGGTCGGTTGTCTTTCGTTTTCATAGTGTGTTCGCGCGTTTAGAGAAAAGGAATTTTTCACTTCAGAAAATAGAGTACATCCTCACGTTAGCTAGTTTCTTTGCTTTTCATTATACGTAATTTTAATATTAAGTAATATTAGTACACAGATTTGTAAAAACGCATATATTTATCACTCTAAATCTATTTCTGAGAAAGAGTTTGAAGATATTTATATTATAAGTGAAAATATTTTCTAATAATATAAGGGAAAATCAGTTGGAACTAATGGCTTCATTGATATTCAATCATTGATGATGGAGCTCTACCAAAAGGACATCGAATCTCGAAAAAATCGTGAACCTTTTTGTAGGATGAAATTTTTCAAATAGGATTTAAAAATTTATGAAAACGAGTGAAAAGATGGAATCGAAGTTGAATGTTTAAAATAAGAATTTTTTATTCTGAAAGGTATTTTCGACGAAACAGTTTTCTTTCCAACTGGCCTTATCCGTCGGGGTTTTTAATATAAAAAAAACAATTGATCCATATTTGCTTAGTTTTAATTAATTTACCATATTAATTAGTCTTTTTTATATAAGGTGTTTGGTTGATATGAAAAATTAACGTCACGAGCGGGATTCGAACCCACGACCTTGAGCTCAATACGCAACTGTTCCAACCACGTGAGCTATTGTGACTTCGATCCTCTTGGACACTATCAAAAACTGAAAATATGGCAACAAAAGGAAATTTTCGAACGATTTTAGGATGCGATGAGGTTGAGGAGTTGGTGTCCGACGGAATCGAAGTCACGATTACGCAAACAGAGCAGCAGCATACCGAAGGTCGTGTGTTCAAATCCCGCTGGTGACCCAAATTTTTTGTCCCAACCCAAAACCTTAGACAAAAACAATACTTAATTGCAAAATATAATTATTCGTAATGCTGATTATGATCATATTTGTGATTCAAAAGTGTTGATTTAATGCTCATTAATAGAGTGAGCTCATATTAACGACTAAAGAGAGAAAATTTTGTATATTTGCAGATTTTCCATCTTAAACAGGGCTTTAAACCTTCCGAACCACGCCACGTGACAGTGGCAGCAGTCGGCGCCACATCGGCCCACTTTCGTTTACACGCCTACGGCAAGGATCACGTAATCGGGTACAGGATACAATTTATCAAGAGGTCCTTAAGAAGCAACATCGAAGAAGGCGACTACCAAGACGTTTTCACGAGTGAGTCTCATCGTCATCCGACAGAAATATAACAATTTTAATTGTTTTTATTCCAGGAAACGGTTCACCTTACGCGATAGTCAACCTCCAGGAAAACACGGAGTACGTGTACAGAGTAGCGGCCAGGAACGCAGCCGGACTCAGCGACTACTCGCCCATCCAGTCTTTCAGGACAAGGGAACGGAGCGTCGCGTCCGGTTCTTGCGAGAAGTCTTCGCTATTCTTCCAAGTCGCGGCGATGGCCGTAGGACTTATCACGACGCGGATGCTTTAAAAGAAGCACTTCTAAGCAAAGTACCGTCGGGTCTATCGTAAAAGCTTACAACAAAAGACAATCAAGAGTCTTTTGAAAATCGGGGGTGTTATCGGCAAAATGTGTTCAAAAGACTTAAAATGAATTATTATATATATATAGTTGTTCCGTTCGATGTTGTTACAGCGATATTTAGTATAATAGCTTTGTTGTATATTTTCAATCACTATTTTATTGACTAAATCGACAAACATCAAAATTGTGCTTGTCTTCAAACTCTGTTAGGCAAAGTTTTGTAACGTAATTAGCTACACTAAAAAAAATTCTCATTCAAATATTACGCCTTAATGATCGTTTCGTCGTTATTTCCGAGCGTTATTACCCTTGTTTTTTACACTAATTACCCTTAAACTAAATTCTTAATTAATAAATTATCTGACTGTACATTGTTCTGACCACGAGTAAATAAGTAATGAAAAGCTCTTGACCGAGCGTATCACTTGTATATATGTATTTATAATTAATAGTAAGCCATATGATCAGAAATGTTTTTTACAATTTACACCAAAATTATCCCATACAATTTTCCTAAATGTTTTTTATACTAAAATTTATCAAACCTAGAATGCATAAAATGCTCTGTTGAATCATATCACTTAAAACGCTGTACTTATTGTTTGACTCGATCAAAACTATTATTATGCTTGTATAATAAAAAATTTAATAAATTATTCATTTGGAGTATATAAAAAACCAAGTTGAACAAATAATATTATATGGACACTACGTAAATAATATAAATAGGAATTTTTTGAATTATTTAGATTTGTTCACATTTATTCTATCACTCCCTCAAAATTTAAATTATAATTTTTTATAGTGGGAAAAATTTTCTTGGTTCGAAAAATTACGTCATCATTTCATAATCTATTGGATTTTTCCTACATTTTTGACAATATGGTAGAAACTATTAACTCTTTTAACGAATGTTGTACATAATTAAATTTCTTAAAAACAACCTTTTTAAACATACTTGTTTAAAACATGCTGTTATAAACAGTAATAAAAAATTATGATTTTTGCTTTTAAAGTGGAAAATAAAATATTCTCGACAAATAAAATGAAAAGTAAAATAAAAAATGTCATTTTTTGTGCGTTTTTGCTTCCCTAACTTATTCTAACATAAGTGCGAATAATTCATGCAGTAATGCCCGCACCAGAATCCAAAGAGCACTGACAAAATCTAACCCTCTTCAGTTCACGAAGGTCATTTTGAAAAAAAAAAATTAATTACACGAACCCTTTACTCCGCAACTTTATTAGACAGAGTTAAATGTTTCTGAAATATTTACAAAAATATAGAGAGGGATATATGTTTTTCGGAGTTTAGGGGTCGATAACAACTGAGGTCATCGCCGGCCCTACATGCTGCGATCACGTATTAGGTGAAAACGTTAGCGTGGAAGTACAGTACCTAGGGTTCCAATCCCGCTGGACCCTAGCTTTTTCATACCAACGAAGACCTTGCATAAAAAAATAAGAATCCAAAACATAAATGAATTAATGAAATAAAAAAGAAGTTATCACTTCACTAACAACTGGCTGAGGCCATTTCATAAGTCGCTGAAAATGGAATCATGATTACACATCATTTGAAAAATGAAAAAAAAAATGATTTTTTAAAAAAGGGAAAATTCGAAGGTTGAGATGGGGAGTTACGGTTTTTAGTTGATATGAAAAAAAGCTGATGGCACGAGAGGGATTCGAACCCACGCCCTTGGGCTAGATACGCAGCTGCTCCACCACCTCAGCTATCATGACCTCGAACCACTCGGACATCAACTCCCTATCTCAACCTCACCTTACGAGTTTTCCCTCCTTTTGCCATATTTCAAATGTCGTGTAATCGGTTTCGATTCTCGAAAAAGGCGATTCTCTATGGCAAATGGAGGGAAACCTCGAAGGTGAGGTGGAGATGGGGAGTTGGTGTCCGACTGGATCGAAATCGCGATAGCTCAAGTGGTTAGAGCAGCGGCGTATTGAGCCGACGGTCGTGGGATCGAATCCCTCTCCTGACACTAGCTTTATCATCTCATCCAAGACTTTACACAAAAAGAATAATTAATTAAAATAATAAATATGGTCAATTAGACTAAAACATAAATGGTCTAATGTAAGTACGATTTCGAGATAATATTTCACATACTTACAAAACTGTAATGCTCTATTTTTTTACACAGGTCGAAAGTCCTTCCTTCTAAAATGAAGTTTTCTTCTTTACATATTGAAGTTTTCTTCAAAAATCGATAATTTCTATTCAACGTGGGACCAGTTAAAATAAAGAGTTTAAATTTAATTTATGACGTTTCTTATACCTAACTTTAAACAATAACAATTAGACGATACACTGAAATGTCCTCAGAACAAACCTTGAATCTTTGTTTTTGAATTCTTTTTTAATAACACGGGTTTTCAAAATGTATTTAAGAAAGAAGAACTAGAAAATTTCATTTGGAAAAAAAGAGAGCCAAGTCGGTTTAGCACGCCAACTCATTAAAATTCTAATATCACTAGCAGATTGCATGTGCAAAAATTACCCCTGGAACCAATCTTAGTTTTACAATAAAAATAGGCAGCGTAAAAATAAATGGCCATGCCTTTTATAAAAACTCATAGTATAAGAGAGTATAATGTATAAGAGTAACTCAGAGTATAATTATAAAATACTCGTGGTCATAATTTTAAATATTGTAAGACCACAAAGTCTGACTGGGATATTTAGGATTATACGTATAATGCAAAATATTGGTTCGCTGACAGTCAATGGTGGCAATGGTTGGTTTTCCAAACTACTGTTGCGAGAAACCGACCTAACCAGTAAAGAGCGTTGTTAAACAGAAGGTAGATAACGACCGTCTAAAAGGTGCGGTTAAGTACCGCCCTTCCGAAAGCACGGGATAATTAAGGACACAGTTTGGCCTAAGTACCACGACTATTCCTTTAAAGGGCTTGAAAAATAGCAGAAAGAAAATTGAGATCAGCATAAATTCGAAATCTTGAATAGTATACCCGACTCGGGAAACTTATAGAAAATTATCGTCCAATTGCAAATTGTATATCCACATTTGAAAGTTAGAAAAATAATCAAGTTTAAAAACATTATTCAGAAATCGTGAGATGCGGTCTGATGTGATGTAGGTTTCAGAAAAAACATTTTCTTTATCGTGCCAACGTTTCGATCTTTATTGAGATCATCTAAAGTTGTGAGTGAATGTGAAAGCAAATTTAACCGTCATATTTACTTTAAAAGTTAAATCTCTAAGTATGATATTCTCTCCTAATGTAATCTGGAAAGGGGCATATTACAGAGATTTTGTTTCGCAAATAGATAAATTGTTTTCGTTGGCCCAATTCCGAATTTGTAAATGCATTCATTTAATACCTCTATGCAGCACTCAATGGAGTTTTGCTTAGTGTCGAGGCAGTCATCCTGAGCAATTTGAGTTATCCCTATATTGTTTGGTAAATTTTGTTCTAAATCATATACATAGATAATATATAAAAGAGGGCTAAGGATTCAATCTTGTGGAGGACTCCGGTATGTTCTGTAAGGGCCCATATTGGAAAAATTTATCCGGAGATTAATTTTTCTAGCCGATATCAAAGAAATTATATTGTTAGTCTCGGTATCCCAATTTTTGTCATTTTTAATCCTAATAAGTTAGGTTTGACCGATTTAAAATATTTTATACTCAATTTAACTGTGACGCAATGTGCAGCATTTGCGACGTCACGTTTCATAAGCTGAGTACAACGAGGTTTTTGTGTGATAAGAAAAATTTCGGCCAACGGCTGCTTGTTGTAATTATTGAGTTTTTACTTCCATTTTGTATTTTAGTTTTTTTTTGTTCTCAACTCCGGTTTCGTTTTCTTCCTTCGTCCGAATTTGGATTACATACAGAAATATAATTAAGACAAATCAGTTTACATTGTAGGGTAGTAATGTCGGCACAACATCTGCCGGATACGTTGATCCAAGAAATAGGCTGTTATTTAGACGTTTATTCCCTGTTTTCGTTGAGTTGCACCTGTTCAAGGTGGAACGACGTTTTGAACGTGAACAAAGTTTGGCGTCAAGCATTTATAAACACTTTCGGTAAAGATTCCCTTAAGACGGTCTTGAAAGCCGTAGAAGACGAGCACCTCTGCAAATGGAAGTCGAACGTGTCCAACAAGTTACGGTTGATGTACAACTGGAAGAACGAGATCTTCCGCGAGACCAAGTTCAGCCTTAAAAACGAAGCGCTGAGGATGGAATGCGACGAAGACATCGTTGTCTTTTTCTTCTCCACGACCAGGAGGCAGTACTACTTCCAGGTCTACGACTTGATGGACCACGAGACGATCCAAGAAGTGGTGTTCTGCGCTCTGCAAACGCCCATCAGATTCACACGCCTCTGCGACGGGCTCCTTGTCATCGTTCAGGACAATCTCGTACAGGTGTTCGTCAAAGATGACACGAACCGGCTCACTCTTACACAGAGATTCCTCTACGATCAGGAAAACTGCAAACCCCCTGAGAACTCTGTCACTGATCTCACGGAATGGCACAGTAGTCAGAAATTCATTTTTAACTTGAGGAACGTCCAGGCGAAAACTGTGTTCACTCAGGACGGTGAATATTTTATTTGCGTCGAATGGGAAACCATAATCGCAGTGATGATATGGGATTTGAAGAGTGGTAAAAAATTAGACGATGCGATCATAGAAGATGATATGCTGTATATAAGCAGCATTGATGTTAAACTTTTACCTTCGAGGGTATATCTTTCGATCAGGTCTGTAAGTGGGTTAGAGACAAAAATTTACGGTTATGACATAAAACAACAGACCTTTTTACCTGTGAATCATGTCTATGATGTAGACGCCCATGTCCATTTTTCAAATAAATACATTTTCACTGTACTCTCTGGAGTGACTCAGTTGGAAATGTGGGATGCGTACGAGCCCAAATTTATACAGAGGCTCTATTTTTTATTTGCAGACGCTGTCGCTTATTTTGACAATCCTGTCTCTGTATTCTGCTACCCTTATTTTATATTTTCAGCAGCCAACTTCGAACAGGTGATAGTTGTCGATGTGATATCCTGTCAAGATATTTTCATTGATAAATATGGAGTGCAGAATATCATGCCTGTGAAGCCTTCATTAATACTGATCTCATCGGGTCAAGCAGAAGACATTATTTTCGAGCTGTGGGATTTCACTCAAAAGCATGTCTCTCAACAGATAAGTGTCTTTTCTGGAAGTAATGCTCTCGTCACACCCTCAGGAACAACGCTTGTCTTAACCAGGGATTACTGGTGTAAAAATACAGATGTCATTATTAAACAGTATTGGTTCAATAAAAACTCTTAAAATCTCATTTTTTTACAGATTTAAACTATTTGAAAAGAGTACAAGTTTGCATTTATTGTATTTTCATATCAATTCACTTTTGAATCTCATTATTCACATACTGTTAGTCATTTAAAATGACTGGCAAAACAAATTTAAATAAAAATATAGAATTTTACACATTGCACACTTTATAAGTTATGTTAATTCATTTGAAGGCCTTTTATCTTTTCCTACTCATTTAACAAAACAAATTTTCGTTTAAACTTCTTTATATAACAAGACCAACTATTCCAGTTTTAAAAGTTCTATTATTTACAATTAAATTGCATATCACACATACTTCTTATTAAAAATTTGAAATTAACAAATTAGATTAAGAATAATAATTGTTACCACGGTTTATCCAGAAGTAAGCGAGGTTTCAGTCTGTGAGAAATGCTTAGTTCCAGAGAAAAGTGTTTTGCACCATTCACCTCCTCCAGGGTTCAGTGGAATTTATTAAATTTTTTCCTGACAAGGTCAATGATAGTGGGGACCTTTTTTCTTAAAGGCAAAGACACAATTACCCTGAAACTATTAAAAGCCTAGCCTTTGCAGGCTGAGAGCACCAGGCATGGCAAAGAACCAGGGAGTTGGTGGCTGATGTTCTGGTCACATCTTATTCCTTTACAGTCTTACAAGATGTATATGTACTACTATCCCCATCCCTTACTGACTGTCCATTCTGCGGGAGCCATGGTATAATAGTCTGCCCAGTCATAATCATAAATCCAACCTGTCACTTTCTGGATGAATGATTATCAGTCTTGTGTCGACTGAGAGGAGCTCAGCGCTAAAGTTGGTGCAGAAAGGGTTGAGGGAAAATTTTGCATCTCTGCTACTCATGGAATGAATTTACCATTTCCATCTTTGAGCTTTCATTGTACCACAGAAGAGCTCTAGGTTTTTTAAAACTTTGTTTTAACTATCCATCAATAATTATATTGGATGGTTTTTCAGTCTAGAATTTTCTTTGATATGTCAGTTATTTTAGCTTTGTTGAAAAATTTGGTATGATCAATTGATGTTCTTCTATGTTGGTAGGTTAACATTTTTGGGACCAACCAAAGCGACTAGTACATGGGGCAAAAGCAGGTCCTAACTCCCTACAGTTGGAAACGATGCTTCTTAATAAATGGGAAAGAAATACTCAGGATTTTACCAGAAATCTTTTCAAAGGAATGCAAAAGCCTAATTGAGATTCAGTGGAACCACTGTACCATTGGTGGAAATGCTTAGTCTATGTGGAGTTTCAATCTTTGTAGAGGTCATTAGACAGGTGCCGAAAGAAGAATACTATTTGTTGGGTTCATCAAGCTTTTGGCAGCTTATAGAGCCATCATCAGGGCCTATTTATTAAAAATTAAAAGAAATAATATACAATTAACAAAAATAATATACATATTTCCCTAAGAGTGCAGAAAATGGTTAACATTCAAAAACTATTGTAAAAGCGTTTTGGGTTTAAGGTTATGGAGCACATGGCCGGCATACTACATTTTACATTGTCATAACCTTAAACCCAAAACGCTTTTACAATAGTTTTTACGTGTTATCATTTTCTGCACTCTTGGGAAAGTATATATTATGCTAATTTGTTAATTGTATATTATTTATTTTAATTTTTAATAAATAGGCCCCGTTTATGGCACTATAAGTTGCTGAAAGCTTGGTGAACCCAACAATTAGTCTTTTTCTTTCTTCACCTGTCTAATGACCTCTACAAAGATTGAAACTCTACATAGATTATCTGCAGGTCGATCAACAAACATCAGAAATGTTTAGTATTAAAAGGAACAAGAAAATTATTTTAAATTTTTTTCTTTACTCAACAATAATTGAAATTTTTTTTTTATAATTATGAAATAAATATTTTCTTTTTAAATGCCTTATTTTTACAACCAATCCTATTTTTGTAATACAAAATATGTATGAACCTAAATATATAGATTAAGATTTAAGGGTGGTATGTTAATTTTTATTATTATTAATCTTTATTTAATTTATAATGTACAATTTGCATAGATTTTTAAAATTAAAGACAGGTACTTTGGTTATCTTTACCATCATTAGTGTAGTTGCTGCCTAATTTTGTTGGAGTTTGAAACATTTTCCAGTTCGACAAAATACACAACTTTTCTGAGTTGAGTTTAGTTTTAGAAATTATTGCAATGCTGGTAGGATAAACAAATGTTCTGCTGAGTGTAGTTCATTTTTGAGGAGAGTTTGAATTTTTTTTCAAATTTTATAGAGGGATATACAAAGATTTTTATTGACCTATAAATATGGGGTAAGCTGTTCCATATAGTTTTTCAACAGTGTGATTTTTGTGGAACTCATAATAAGATGGAAATAAATGTCTTTTACATAATGAATGCCTAAGTGGAAAAGTGTTTAATTCCTCTCCATCATTTTGTTCCACATAGATGGTGAATTTTAGCCAAAAATTATTTCTGAATAGTCAAAAGAAGTGAAATGATTCTTAACCGATGAGATAGTTAAAAAAAATCAAAACTAAAATCAACATCGTTCATCGTCGCTATATATGAAGTTAGTCTTGTTTATCGTTTCCAAATTTCAATCAATGAGAGAGAAAAAAGTTAAAATTTGTGGATTGTTTGAATTTTTTATTGTGCTGGAGTTGGGGAAACTCATCCAGTTTGACCGGTTCTGAGTCAATTGGCAATACTGATACGTCAAGTGGAAGTGTTGGTGGCTGTTAGCTGACGGGAACTGTGGTTATCTCAATTGTTGTTTTCGCTGCTTTTCCCTTCGAGCCAACTAATTCGAACCGCTTCCAGAAAAAAAAGAAAGAAAAAAACAATCAAATTAAACAAAAGGTGCAAAATCTTAGAAAATGTCCTTTCGGATCGAGCCAGGCCACTCGACGTTCGCTCGTGACCTGTTTATCAGGACGGTTTTGATAAGATTCCAGGTCTCGTTTTGCTTTTGAAAACGTAGAAAAATATGTCGAACCCGTCTTACTACTTTAAGCCGAGGTGGCTCGACCTGTTCAACTCGTCCTGGGCATCGGAGCGCATCGACAACATAGCGACGAGGGAAGGTGCCCAGCTGCTATATGACAGCCTTCTGGCGAACAAAGTAAGCACTCTTCGCTGAATCCAGACCCAACCATTTTATAGAATATTCTATATTCTATAATATAATAAGCTTTCTCCTTTCCGTAGGAGCTGGTATCGCTGCCGGTCGCTCAGCCTCCTTACAGCAGGCAGCCTGAATACACTGCGAGCTACACCTTCGCCGAGTTGGAACAGCATGTGCTCTCATTGCTCCAGGTCCAGCGCAAACTGGCCAAGAGTTCCAGGAGCGAGTCAACCTATTGCATTATTCTCAACCAGCGGTTGACGCTCCTCAAGCGGATCCTCTATGCTTTCACTGCTGTTAGATATGACCCAAAGGAGGTAGTAAGTTAACGCACTTGCCTTGGCCACAAAAATTATTTTTAAGTTTAAAAACCCCCTCTTGGGACTGTGTGGTGATGAAGTTTAATCATTTCTCATTATAAATTATGGATAGATTCGACCAACAGTAGTAATTATACTGATACTAGCTTTTATCTGTGACTTTGTTCTCTGTTTTAATGTACATTTCTAACACGATATGGAGTGGTAGTAGTGGTAGTATGACTTTTTAATATAATTCTCAAATTCTTGACCTACTATTATTAACACAACTTCATTAGCTGTTTTAGTCACCTCTATGGCCTTCAATTACACAAAGCTACATAGTACACAATTCTCTGTATGATCCTTCCCCTTTTGTTTTTCTAATGAATACCAGGAACTTAAAGTGTTCACTCTGAATTATGCAGCCGTGTACTACAGCTTATTGTACTTCCTTCCTGGCTGCATTTTTGGGGGCTCTTGTGTGAATTTGAGCCCCTGGTAGTTGGTGTTCTTCCATTGAAGAAACTCAATTTTGAAAGCATTGGGACCAAATTCATGATCTCTGATCCCCCCCCAGACCTTTTATTAATGAATGCCATGTTAATTTTTTCAATTGTGGCCACTGGTCCCCTTAGGCATCAGAAAAAAGTACGGAGGCGACGGTGGAAATCGATCTTACAACTGTGGGTTCTACTAGCTGATAGATTGCCTTAACCACTTGGCTACCTTGCTCCCCATATGATCCTCCTAGGGATGGAACTTCAAAAAATTCTTTCTTCGCAGCTACCCATGTTGCTATATGTATGCACTGTTGAAATTTGAACCCTATAGATCCAACGGTTTGGTCTGTGCATTGTCTGTCATTAACAGAACTATTTTATATTATATGTATATTTATATAATATAAATTGATAGATAGTGATTATGGTTGTGGTCAATGTTGGGGGAGTTTCTTATTCCAAGGAAAGTTCTGCTGCAATACATTACAAACTTGAGTGACGGTGGATCAGCCTCATTAACTACAACCAGAAAGTCAATTCTCATCTCATGATCTTATGAAAATGTATCAAAAACAGGAACAAGTTTGAAAGGCTGTAGGTTGAGCTGGGGAGGTGGTGTTCAGGCATATGGAAATCACAATAGAACAAGTGGTAAATAGATTTTTGAGATTTATCACCTTTTGATCAAGATGGACCAGGATTGAGTATTTCCAAAATGAAGGCCATTGCCAGGGAAGTGAAGTCAAGAATGCTATGCTTTGTCAGCAGATGTGATGCCAGTAGGAAGCCATATTCAGTACGACAATGTATTGTTTAATGTTGTTTTGTTTTTCGCCAAGTGGTAGGAGCAATTAGATTACTGTATACCATTGTGTTCTATGGTTTATTGCCATCTTGACACCAGTTGTTGGATTTTTTAAAGTACATGTTCAGGTCGAGCATTATCTTTTTGAAATAAAATCCGATTTCTATTTACGTATCCTGGATATTGAAGAAGGTCTAAACATACATTTCTTGGGACCTCTCACAATAAAGTTTTGGAACAATGGTTCGACTTTCTGGAATGAATGTTTTTAGCGACGAATTGTCCAATGTTGAAGTCATGAGGAGCGGTCAAGAGAGAAGTATTTTGAAAAAACACCTTTTTAATTTTTTTGCCAACATTTTGACCTTTATTTGGGTCTTCTTCAGGACCAGGGTGAATTTCAAACATAAATTGGTTGGAAAAAATACAATAAAAATGTAAATATAAATTTTGAACATGTACAATATTGCATACTCACATAAATTGAGGTGTTACTCTTGTAGTGTCATATTTTTTGTGTGAATAAATTTTGTGTGAATATAATCAAATAATAATATATATATAATATATACATAATATATATTTATATTTTTCCAATCTATGTATTTTTTATAATTCACCCAGGCCCTGAAGATGAAGTGAAAAAAGTTAAAAACGTTTGCCACAAAATGGCATTCCTATTGTAGAGGTCACATATTCTTTCTTTAAAACAAAAACAAAAATATTTTCTTTGAAATGTTCTTGGTCAATAATAAAAAATTAGAAAAATTCTGTAAAGATAAAAAGATGAGAACCACTGGAAATGACAATGGGCCAAAACATGCCTTACAGAAGAAGAAGCCTAAACTCATAAAACATACAACTTATACAGATATAAATAATAAAATAGCAGACCCAGTACAGAAAATGCCTCTTCAGACTTCAGAATCTGAAATGCATCTTTTATACCAAATAACAAGCATAAATAAACCAGAATAGTAGGAAATGACTATATACTTCACATTTCTGGGCCAATTCTTGCTAATTTCTTATGTGTCTGCTTTGACAGTTTTTCATTGAATATAATACGGTAGCCAAAAAGTGTATTAGTGGAACATAATCACATCAAAATAAGCAATCATTGTTGATCAATTCAACATAAGTGTGCCTACTCATAGACCTAGAGACTGTGGTGGCCAAGTGGTTAGGGTGTCCAAGTTGTTTTGCACACTAGATGATCTGGATTGTGAACAGCTCGTGTCTTTTTAATGTAAAACTGTATGAAAAAAGTTGTGTAAAGTAGTTTGGCCCTTCATCTTTGACACCCAATTGAAAAAACAATTTGCCAATAATGAGCACATATCATTTTGGTCTGGTCACAAATGTTTTGATGTCTGATATGTATTGTTTTCTTGTCATCTTCAATAGCATAGCAATATGAGAGGACTTATTGCTTTTCTCCTTCCTGCTTTTAATCCTGAAGTGCTAAAGATGGCATGTCACCAAAGCATGACTAGTCATTTACAATCATTTTGGGGTCTGCCTATTATAGTTTCGGTCTGTCAGGCTTGTTTTGTAGGTTCATCATCCTGAAGTTAATCAATAAAACTATTAAGCCTACTTTTAAAACCAAATGCTATTTATTATTATTAATTGAAGGTTATTTGATTTTTTTAGTCACAAGGAGACGATTCGCTTGATGGTGGAGATGACAAATTTGCAACTGAAGTCATCATCGATAGATCTCAGATGACAGGATCTCAAGCTTTGGTAGAAGTTGCTATCAGATCGGGCCTGTCTTTATTTTTTGCATTGCTTAGACAAAGTTGGCAGTTCTCGCAGATGCCTGGTAATTTTACCTTTGGCTGTTTTTCTGTAAATCAGGCTATAGGCAATTTTTTCTTTTTGCAGACAGCCCGAGGAGTACGCTGTGTGGAGATGTCTTACGTACGGCGTTGGAAGTTGTCAGGTCGCTGCCTGCTCTTTCTCTCTCAAATGAAAACCAGCTCTCGACCCTTGGTGTTGAAACTTTGACACGCGTCTGTGACTTCCTGACTTCGGTTGCAGATCCATCTTCTGAAGCCTTAGCGGAAGGTAAGTTAATAGGGAAGCATTGTGAACCTTCAAATTCGCAAAATTGAAACCTCAAATTATGCTCAGAAGATTACAGTTATGTTAAAAAAAGGTAAATTAGTTACAGCGCGTTTTGATCTGTGCATTGTAATAAACCTTTGTAGGAAACCTATTTAATATGCTTATAAACAATATTTTTATTTTACAAATAAAAGGCATGAAAGTCATTATAAAACAACAATATATTTAACAGAAAAATAACATCAAGCGATTGTAATCTTTACTAAGCTTCTGAGAATAATCAACTTGATCACTTGATCTAAGCCTAGGCTAGATTGTGATTATTGAACAATTTCAGATCGCCAGCTTGCTTGTGAACTTCTTTTACTAATTGCGATTCAAAGGGGTTCCCTGCCACACCTTCTGAAATGGATTTCGATGGCTCTCAAATGCTCCAGCAACACAAGTTTCATTAACAAAGATGCCTTCACAGCCGCGATTGCTTCGATGAGTTCTCAGATCTGCATCCCACTCAGGGACAACCTAGAACCGATGATACCGTTATACAAGGCTGCTATTATTCTCATGCAAGTTGTAAGTTTTTTGGCAGAAATTGAACAAGCAATCGTACCTGACGTTATACCGTTACATTTCATAGGTGGTCGGCTTGGCTGGTGACTACTCGAGGAGCTGGGGGATGGGTCAGATGGTCGAGTACGAATCGGACAAGAATGGAGTTTATATTTGGGGAAGCAATTCCTCTAACCAACTTGCTGAGGAAAAAGCAGATGCAATATTGGTATGGAAACCTAAAAAATCAGCAGCTTTCAACAATGTCAAACAAGTAAGATTTTATATTTATAAATCTTTGTAAATTATATAAACAAATTAGTTTCATCACTCTGATAATAATACAAATAATTTATAATAGAATAGAGAAGAACAAAATAATCATAAAAAAAGATTATAAGCTCAACTGTGCTTGATTGTAATAAATTGTGCGATCATGGTGACTCTGCTTACCTAGTCTCCTCAGGTGCTGGGTACATGAGTATTGCTGTCCATCACAGGCTCTCCATCAACCTTCTTGTGCACTTTTAAAAGATAAATACCATAAACTGGGAACATGTTGGGAAAGCAGTGCTTGTTGTCTGTGTACCTTCTGATGTAAAAAAATGCAATAAAAAACTTCATAAAAAAGTGGGCAGCAGCGGTGGACTGGGTCGACAGAGAAGTGCCCCACCTAATTGAAGGGTCGAATTCCTTGGCTCGATGTAGAAAACACCCAGGAATATCACTCAATTTGAGAATGCGAGTGACTGGCCCTGTTGTTCTGACTTTAGGAGCTAGCTGTTAATAATATATACAAAGGGTGATGGAGGAATATCGGTACTCCATCACCCTAATGTAAAGAGGAAAGAATGTATTTAAGAATGAATGCGAGCATGCATGGGTTTAGAACTGCATGCGATGGGTGCTGAATTGACCTAGTAGTGGATAGCCCCCTGGACCCCAACTTGATTGGCTGGACGAATAAGAAGACTGCCAACACCTGGAGTGGGTGATTCTCCATTCTGCTGGCAATTTACAGTAACCACTAGAAGCAAATAGGCTCAACTTGGCACATGTGTGGATTTGAGCCTATATAAATATAAAAAAAATTACACGAAACAAATTGACATAAACATTTTACAACATGGTAATATGCTGGAATAAACACAAATATGAATGTAATAAAATAAGAAAAAGTAATAACAATAAATAATAAAAAATAAACAAATAGGGCTGAGGTTTTATAAAACAATGAATAAAAGTTAAATTATATTTTTTTATACTTATAATATTTTATTAAACTTGTACACCATAGATATGTGTTATATACTATTATTTTGTTATAAACGATAGGAAGATAAGTTAGATATTAGTTTAAAATATAGTTTTTAGTAGTTTATTTAAGTTTTGTATCATTTATTTAGTTTGTTCTAAATACATTTTAGATTGAGGCAGGACAGCATTGCACTTTTGTTGTTCACACTAATGGAGATGTGACGGCATGTGGTAAAGGCACCTATGGAAGATTAGGCCTCGGTGATTCCAGCAGCCAGACAACACTCAAAAGGGTCCCATTTGAATCCAAGATCAAAATGGTCGCTTCGTCTAAAGGAGGTGACGGTCATTCACTCGCTCTTTCCGAAGATGGGCAAGTTTTCAGCTGGGGGGATGGTCTGTATATTTACAATTAAAAAAAAGAGAGAAAACAAATGAATCTGTTTAAAATTAATCTAATTTTATTTAGGAGAATATGGGAAATTAGGGCATGCAAACAGTATGACTCAAAGACAGCCTAAATTAATTGAGTCACCTTTTAAAACGCTTAAAATCGTATGGGTCAGTGTTGGATTTCGACACAGTGCAGCCGTGTCGGAAGACGGCTCTCTTTACACCTGGGGAGAGGGCGATCAAGGGAGATTAGGTCTGCACACTAACTTTCTATTAATTAATTTGAATAATTTCAAATGAATCAAATCTACAGGTTTAGGTGATCGTTTGGGCCGGAGCATACCGACTCTTGTTCCTGAGGTCTCAGGAGCAGGCTCCGTTGCTTGTGGCAACTCACATACACTTGTCCTATCAGCGAATGGTAAAACGGTGTGGTCCTTCGGCTCAGGTGAAGGTGGCAAACTCGGCCATGGCAATACATCGAACAAATACAAACCAACTGTCATAGCTGCACTCCAGAATCTTTACATCCGTAAAGTCGTTGCTGGAAACTGTTTTTCTCTTGCACTCACAAACAGCGGAACGGTGAGGAAATTTAATGCCTTAAAAGTAATTTTGACAATACTTTTTAGCAAAATAAATAGTAATGTAATAAAAGATAATTGTAGGTGAAATAATTTAAATAATAAAAAAAGTTAAATACAGTAAAATTTCCATTATCCGGGGCACAATACTGTGTGTACAGGTATATATATTGCATAGGAACAAGTCACTGCTGATTTGAAGAACACCATCTTTCCAGGTCTGGTGTGACATTGGTTTTAGAAAAACATTTTCTTTATCATGCCAAAGAAATTGTTGTGAATGAAAAACATCAGGCATGATAAAGAAAATGTTTTTCTAAAACCAATATCACACCAGGCCATACCTCATGGTCTCTAAATAATCATTATTAACATTTATTAATGACAGAATTTTTTTTTTTTTTTCAAGGTGCTTGCATGGGGAACGGGTGATTGTCTAGGGCTGGGCGGTGGCTATGAGGAGGTGTCACTCTATCCAGAAGCCATCAGCACATTAGCACCGATGCACATAGTGGACATTGCTGCCGGTGAAACCCATTGCCTGGCAGTGACAAACGATGGTAATGTGTATGCATGGGGCATGAACACGTTCGGCCAATGTGGCCTCGGCTGCACAACGTCGCCTATTGGACGCCCACAAATGGTTGCTGGCATGGACAGCGGGATGGTCAATGTTGTGTCTGCCGGGACTTCACACAGTGCTGCCTGGTCGTCACCACCATGTGGCAAGTAAGTATTATTTTAATAATAGTAATATATATAGTCTTGCAAATCTGAAAGTTCACCTAATTTGAATGTTTTATTTTTTATATTTATTTTGTAGTTAAATTTAAATGACCTTTCATACTAAACTCTGCTGGTGAATAATTTTCTTTCTTAAAGTTAATTTTGAAATATGCAGCGTGATTGACCTATAGTTTGGTCATTTATACACATTTTAGTCTACTATCCCTGTATTACCCCATCAGAAATAATTCAACCTCGCCATTTTAAATGAACGTTTTTAACTATTAAAAGGTAAAAATGACAAGAAGCCAAAAGCATCTGACAGACTACAACAATGATGATGCAGACAAAATTATCCTTAATAAATCAGACCACTTTTACTGTTTACTTCTGCAATATTATGGTTCACCCAATTCGAACAGGTCTCAATCCAAATTAGTTCAGACTAGTGGACTCCACTCTGTATAGAAAACAAAAAGTAAAAAAGATTGTTGTTTAAACTGTTTAACCTAGTTTCAGTGAGGCCTTAGCTTGGCACTGCCCATTTTGCGTCGAACTCAAAGAAGGCACTTTTTCACTTCTTTTACAATTTCTGCAGTGCTACTGCAGTACATTCGAAGGCGATGTTCAATCTCCATTCAACAATCATGAGTATGTTAATTCAATGCTAATTTTGTTCTTTTCTTATGAGTGTTTGTTTATATAGAGAACACGAACTATTTGCTGTGCTCTGTCTTCGACTACTCTGTACTCACCTCTCATTATCTCAAATTGTAAACGTTGATTTGGCTTGCTCAATCATTTGTGGTAATCAGGCGGAACTCCTCTGCCAGTATCTCTTCAAGTAAGTTTTAAACGTTGTGAATCGTTTGTCAGTGCTGTTATTTTTATTGTGTTCAAAATAGGCTAGTGGACCTTCCTACTCCCAAATCAATATCACTTCTTGTGACGGAGTGCCTGGCAGTCGGAGCATCTCTTCTGCTGCCGCCATTACGGCAAAGATTGGAACTCTTACACTCTCTCCTTTCTTATGGGTCCAATCTTTCAAAAGGACAGGTGAATTATATATGTGTGTAATTAGCATGAAAAAAAATTGATCAACTATCAAGTTATTAGACTGTCCAACTGTGTATAAATGGACCGGTGTTAAGAAATTAATTAAATTAAAAAATAAAGTCGGAATTTTTTCTTGATAATTTTTATTTTTGCAGAAAATGCTCTTAAATATTATTGTTGCAAGCCTTGAAGAGCGAAGTCAATTGAGGTCCTTGATAATACAATGCGGGTCCAAAGAGGCCGAATGCCAGAACCTCAAATCAAAAGACTTCAAACTCATTGAAAACCTCCTGGAAACACTCCTGCAAAACTTGAGCATACAGACGGTAAAGTGATGATAATGACAACTGCAGGTTTTCACATTGTTCTTTTTCTTTCAGTTTGAGTTGCTTGATTTGATCGAGAGCCATCTTGAGAAAGGTGACGTGCCCGAGAGCATTTGGAGGATAAGACTGAACAATTCTTGCCATCTGCAAGACCTGCTGACATCGCTCCACACTCACCTACTATCCCATTCATCCACAAACACCGATTTGGTATGATATTCTTGATTTGACCATTAAGAAAAATTGGCTTATTCAGATTTCCATTTTAGACACAGGGTTCTTCCAAACTTCTTCACAATCACATTAAAATGCTTCTGCTTTTAGCAGGGAAATTGTTCACGAGGATGTCATCAATTATGGAATCTCACCCTGCCTACATCGATCGTTTATGTGGTAACAGACAAGAATGCCTTTTAGTATTTATATAGAAATTTTTTAAACTTTATTCAACAGTTTTTTGTGGGCTAAAACAGGAAGTGAATTGTTCAATTCACTGGCTTATCAAATATTTAGTAAACTAAACCTTAAACAATAGAAAAAAAAAATCTAACCAAATATTGCTCCATTTTTCACTATGTCATATAAATATTTCCATAGCATTATGAAAATATAATACATTTTTAGTGTACAATATAAACTCACGTAGAACATCAAATGATATTTTTTCCCATAAACATTTAATTTTTGTTGCCCATAGGGGGGATGGTTGACTGGTTTTGGTAGTAAAAATTTTTTTATTTAAATTTTTATATATTTTATTTAAGATTTATTAAATTAAAGAAAGTATAGAATCTTTGAACAAAAGTTTCCAAATTTTTTGTTATCATTTCGGGTGCTCAAAATTACAAATTCTTTTTGCACCAAGCGATGCACATAAAACTCTCGTTCAATAAATTAATGAAGATTTGTGGTCAAAATTTTTTAATAATTGATTTTAATTAATGGTGTTCAAAATTGCAAATCCGTATTCCAAACACTGAGGATGAAATTCTAGTTTAACTAAAAAAAAGAAAAAGAAAAAAAGAGATTTATGACACCAAAATTTGTTCACCCCACTTAATGTAATCTTTGTTTGAAAGAAATGGTAGTCTGAAGGAGCCAGGTCAGGTAGAAACACAATTCCATTGATTTTGAAAAGTTTTAATTTTTACATCATTCCTTTTTGACCTGCTCTTCTAGATTAGTGAGTAATTTAAATTCAATAAAGGTTTAGAAAGGTTGAATTTTTGTGTTTATCATCCCTATTATGAATTATACTGATTATAAACTTAGAAATTGATTTTTTAAATTTTTTTTCTAGATGTGTTATACTATTCTTTAGCGGGATATCTGCTTTCCAATTTAGTCCATTCCATGTTAATTTTCTCTATTGGATTCGTTCAGCCGTTGCTTAGCGATTTGATCACCCTTTTATCACCCCTTGACAAGTTCAACCGGCTCATTCCGTACGACGGGGAGGATTCAGGTAACATAGTAAAAAACATAAAATATAAAAAAATCGATTGGGGTATTCATTCATGAGTTTTGCCTGTCTTCAGAAGCCAACACGCCTACTGTGACAGATCCAAACCCGAAAAATACTTGGGCTTGGGCGATTGACCTGGAAAGGGCTTGCGGCCTTGTAGTCGGCCAGTGCTTCGGCGGAATGGTTGCAGGACCTCCTCTCAGCTCCCAGGAAAAGGAAACTTTAGTTTGGCTCAATGAAAGTCTCTTCCACTATGGCTTAGAAGAGCTTTCAAACACTTACGACATAAGTGAGATTATATTTTTTAAATTATTTGTTTTAAACATTGTTGTATGTGTTTTTTCAATCATTCTAGGAAGTATTATTGATATTTTTTCATCAATAGAAAATGAATATAAACAAGTGAAACCTTATGAACTTTATGACAAATATATGGAAACAATAGGTCTGAAAGAATCCCATTTTTTAAGGGACATTTTTTCTGATGAGGACAAAGGTAAAGAAGTTTAATTCTTCCATATAATAATTTCCTTATATTTGCTTTTTTTGCAGGATATCTGCACTTTTCAGAAAAAGAAATAGAAAACGATAAACTCCTTTGCAGCTTGAGAGAATACGCTTCGTCTGTTGATTTAGGAAATATTCTCGATAACATTCCTTTGATCACCGTAACAAGAATATTTTTATTGTGCTTAATTAAACACACAGGAGTCAATCCTTATAAGACGTAACAGAATTTTATTTATATTTTCTTAAGTCATTGTTATTAAAAAGTTCATGTTTCAATTTGTAGTGGTGTTTGGAACGATCCGAGCATGCTCGAGCTTTACCGGACAGCGCTTAGACTCCGCTGTTCATTGCTTTGCTGTGATAAAGAGACTGAAGAGGACCAGTGTAGCGAAAGTTTAGACATAGGAGAAGACAAGATTAAAAAAATGTGTACCAAGTTAGAAGATAGGTGTATTTTCCTACTTGTTGCCGTCAGGGGTCCGAATTCCCGGCCTTGGTTCGATAAATCAGAAGAGAAATGCACTCATGAAAGCAGTGTTTTTGTTACAAGGTATTTAAAAAAAATATTTTGAATGTTTTGTTAGGGTTAATTGTTGAATTTTTTAATTTAATTAAATTAATTTTTTTAAGACCGAGTGAAGATCTGAGAGGAAGCACCTCCTGCAAACTCCATGAATTGTGTGCTTTGATAATGAATTTTGTACTTGGTGTTTGTAAAGACAAATACCTCTCTTCTGGAATCGATGAAGGCAGTTGTACAGATTTTTCTACCCTTTTTAGTGCAATGTCAATGGAACAGGAAAGGGCAGAGGTAAGTCAAATTTTGCAATTATTTTTTAATATACATGTTTACAAAAAATTATTTAATTAAAGATTCGTTTGAATGCACTTCACCAAATACTTGAGCTGTTGCAAACAAATAAGGATTTGGATGAAAATGGTTGCACTGAAGGATCACCGTCCATGTTACTAAATTGTGTAGGTAAAGGACTGACTAGGTCACAAAAAGTTATTTTAACGGTTGTTTTTTCTTAGGTTCATGAACATCTTTTGAGCGGCTGTTTTGGCCTTTGTGATGAGCTGTCAAGCCACCAATTGTATGACTATCTCGATCATATCAGAACGGCGCTGCCTTCCATCAAAGATGAAGTGACCAAAGCCATTCATTCAATATACTCGATAATGATTGCTTCTATCAAGTATAGGCTGCACAACTGTGATGATGGTAAATCAATTTTGCATTTCACCTTAAGGTTTTACTATGAAGTGACTCATAGAACAATATTTGTAAGTTTTAAAAGAAAATGTAATTTATTTTGAGCTCTTTTTCCCTTACAATTTAAACCATCTATTTAATTGTCTTTACTTGCATTAACAAAAGTTTATTTTTCTTAACAGTCAAATCTCAAAAACTGCAGACGCTCACTTTATACACTTTGAGCGTTAAATATTTCCCGAAAGATTTGAAGCATGTCGTCGAGTGTGAACTTCTGCCTGTACTCGTCGAGATAGCTCTCGTTGAACCCAAGAGCACGCTTTCCAAAGCGAGCATTAATCTCATACGAATTATCGCAATTTCAACAACGTACAATTTATTGAATTTTTTTTTCTTAAATATTGCCCCGTTAAATTAAATATTGAGAGTAATTTTTTCTTTTGTAGAATCCATGCTGAAATCCTAGAACCAGCTGTGATTAACAGTGTTGTAAAAGTTCTGCACACATATCTGGAAAATATAGTTAAGCTTTTAAGCCCATCTGTTGAGTCTAGCCCAGATTTGTGAGTACCACGCTGATAATTTTTTTTTTTCCAATCCTAACTGTTTGTTGTTATTAGCTCTTTGCTGTTAACTGACACAAAAGAAATGGAATACCATTTGAGCGACCTCCTTCTCCTCATTGTGAGCATGTGTTGTTCGTCAATAATTAGGGAAGTGCTCAGCGCGAGCTCATGGACTGGCGCTCTTCTCGCTCTCTTAAATGTAAGCCGAGCTGGCCACTCTTATCTTACAGTGCTCAAACCCCGGCTTCTAATTCTAGAACTTCTGGCTAAACTCTTACCATCACAGAAAGCAACACAGGAGGACAAAGAACAGGTGTCTGTTATATAATTATGCAGTACTTACTGTGTAACTGGTACTGTAATTTCAACGTAAATTAATTTTTAATAATATACTTTAGGTTGTAAGGGTGTTGTTTCGTCAGTTGTCTGCTAATATGTGGGTTATACCACAAACCCTAGCTGAGAGAAAAGCGTATTTGAAAGAAATGGATCTCGACATACATCTGGGCAGACTGACTAGCCCTTGTAAGCATTTTATTGACATGGATATGTCTTATGGCTGGGGGTCAGCCCGAAAGTTTAACACGGAAATTGTTACCACACCTGTGCATGTGTGTGTTACCACGACTGTGCATCGGTGCACTGTTTACCAAGGATACGCGAGAATGAAATAGTGGGCAGGTGTTTTTAAAGTCGCGACATGATTGACGCCTATGATGCAACGCAATTGACGGTTTTGACGCAACGAGGTTGTAATGAGCTTCCAAATAAACAACACTCCTCAAATTAATAAATAAGCGTTCCCTGATAATTTGTGAGTGTGTTTAAATAGCCATCATAAGACATATCCATGTACAGATGTATCTGCATGCAGTATAGATACTCGTTCCATTTACTTTGAATATAATCAGCTTTGGCGATTTAATTTGAATTGTTTTGTCCCCCAGCAGCAAGCACTACTATGAACAACGTGAATGCGAATGACAGCACGCTCATGATGGAAATCGGATTCGATCCTGAAAAAGTCATGTGCTGTACGGTCGACGGAGGGAACATGCTTGTCCATGGGAAGGGTGGCAGGGGCTATGGCCTGGGCAATATTTCCATTACTTCAGGCTGTTACCAGTGGAAATTTATAATTACAAAAGAACACAAAGGGAATGAAGGAACTTGTGTTGGTCTGGCCAAGTGGCCCTTTCAGGATTACAGCCACAGAACGACAAAAGAGATGTGGCTCTACCGTGCTTACAGGTATGGCAGACCGAGGTAGTATTTTGGTAGGGTGTGAAGAAACAATCTTGCTCAAATCTATGTATTTTTTTAATTTGAGATTTTTCCCTTTGGTCTGAGTTGATGAACCTGTAGTTTGGTTGTTTTCGATGATGGCAGGCAGCCCTGAAGATAACAGACCAAGCCAGTGAGGTCAACCCAAATAATTGGTAACAACCAAACTAATTTGATTTTATAGATGGGCAATTTCTGGAGTACTTCAGTAATTTTTGATCAATTTTGGTTATCCTGTCTATTTTAGTCCATCAGTATTATTTTGTCTTTTCACTATCATTATTAGATTATAGTCATACAAAAGGAATACAACTAGCCAAAAATTACACATACACTTTTCAAATAGAAAAAGCAGGAACGGATCTGACAGACCAACATGATCAAAAACAATCAAATTACAGAGTTAACACTCCACAGCCCTCAAGCGGAAATCTCACAATTACTTTAATATTCTTCAAAGTTATTGTATATGATTTTAAGTATAATATTATAATATTTCAATATGAAAACAAAATTTTTTTTTCTCCTTTAAGTGGAAATCTTTACCATGGTGGAGAACTACGTCTCAGCCTTCCATCGTTTACACAAGGTGATATCATAACAACAGTCCTGGACATGGATGCGAGGACGTTGAGCTTTGGGAAGAATGGTGATGAGCCGATTATCGCTTTTCAAGAATTGGACCTGTCAGCGCCTTTGTACCCGTGTGTTCTCTTTTACAGCACAAACCCTGGTGAAAAGGTAAGTTTAATATTAAAACCAAATTAAAATTGAACTAATAACTGAAATAATTGGTTGTAGGTCAAAATCACCGAAATGCAAATAAGCGGGGCACCAAGAGAGCTGCTCGCCGGCGACCCTCAATGTGCACCAGTTCCAATTCTGATGACCGAAGCTTACATCACACTGATCAGAACATTGCACCATACGGAATACTGGGGTCCACAGGTAAATTAAGTAAAACCATGATTTTGCATTTTCATGAAATATATTTAAAATTGTTTTTGAGATGGATAAAAAATTTATTTTTTCACTAATGCCCTTGTGATTTAAAAATCGAGCAGTTGAGTTAAAGTAGATTGCAAATAGGTAGGTAAACATTTAAAACTGAAGAAACCAGTAAACGCGAAAAAGAAAAAAAAAAAAAAATGATCCGTTCTTTGCTGTGTTTCACAATGTTATTATTTTATTTATATTCATTTGTACTAGGCTGCATTAACAGCTTACAACAATAGAAATGAATAACAAAAGTAAAATGTCTTAATTGGGAAATGCGAAAAATCATAATATGGGCATTCAGCTTTTTCTTTGTTGTTTTTCACCAAAGGTGTTATTTTATTAATATTATACATTCTATTGATTTGTACTAGGCTGAATAAACAGTTTTAAACAATGGAAACAAGTAATAAAATGAAAAAGTCTTGAAATTGGGAAAACCGAGAAAACCATAACAAGAGCATTTTACCCCTTCTTTGCCGTTTTCTACTAAAGTTGTTATTTTTTTAATATTATGAGTTCTACTTGTTTGTCTAAGGTTGAATAAACCATTTAGAACAATAGAAATCAATAACAAAAGTAAAAAGTCTTGAAATTGGGAAAACCGAGAAAACCATAACAAGAGCATTTTCCCCCTACTTTGCCGTTTTCCACTCAAGTTGTTATTTTATTAATACTATACATTCTACTTGTTTGTCTAAGGTTGAATAAACCGGTTAGAACAATAGAAATCAATAACAAAAGTAAAAAGTCTTGAAATTGGGAAAAGCGAAAAAATCATAGCAAGAGCGTTTTCCCCCTACTTTGCCGTTTTCCACTCAAGTTGTTATTTTTTTAATATTATAAGTTCTGCTTGGTTGTACTAGGCTGAATAAACAATTTAGAACAATAGAAATCAATAACAAAAGTAAAAAG
>CM077102.1:33419255-33435781 GCA_039619505.1 Cimex hemipterus
TGAATAAACAATTTAGAACAATAGAAATCAATAACAAAAGTAAAAAGTCTTTAAATTGGGAAAAGTGAGAAAATCATAGCAAGAGCGTTTTCCCCCTTCTTTGCTGTTTTCCATTAAAGTTGCTATTTTATTAATATTATACATTCCACTTGTTTGTCTAAGGTTGAATAAACCATTTAGAACAATAGAAATCAATAACAAAAGTAAAAAGTCTTGAAATTGGGAAAAGCGAGAAAATCATAGCAAGAGCGTTTTCCCCCTTCTTTGCCGTTTTCCACTCAAGTCTTTATTTTATTAATATTATACATTCTATTCGTTAGACTAAGGCTGTATAAACAGTTTACAACAATAGATACCAATAACGAATGTAAAATGTCTTGAAATTCGGAAATTCTGAAAAGTTATAACATGAGCGTCTTCCCTCTTTTTTTGCCATTTTTCCACTAAAGTTGTTATTTTCTTAATATTATACATTCTATTCATTTGTACTAGGCTAAATAAATAGTTTGGAACAATGGAAACTATTAAATAAAGAAAAAAATTGCTGAAATTGGGAAATGCGGAAAAATGCAAAATTGCGCGTTGTACCTATTCTTTGCTGTTTTACAGTAAAGTTGTTATTTTATTGATATTATACTTTCTAGTTGTTTCTATTAGGCTGCATGAACACTATGAACACACAAAAGTAAAAAAGTCCTGAAATTGAGAAATACGATAAAACCATAACAAGAGCATTTTCCCCCTTCTTTGCCGTTTTCTACTAAAGTTGTTATTTTTTTAATATTATGAGTTCTACTTGTTTGTCTAAGGTTGAATAAACCATTTAGAACAATAGAAATCAATAACAAAAGTAAAAAGTCTTGAAATTGGGAAAAGCAAAAAAATTGTAACATGAGCATTTTCCCTCTTCTTTGCCGATTTCACTAACGTTGTTTTTTTATTAATATTATCCGTTCTATTCCTTTGTACTATGCTGCATTAACAGTTTACAACAATTGAAACGTTATGTTTAGTTTGGTTAAAAAGCTCTAAAATTAATAAATGCCCAAAACCCAAACTTGGCGTTCTATACTTGTGCCCGAAGGGTGAATTGTACTCATCATTATTCAATATTTCTATAAATGATTTTACTAAACATTATTGATGAACATATATTTCCTAGAAAAGAGTGGAAAAGTTTGCTATGCTTGGTTTGTTTCAGATTGTTAAATAACTTATATGTTGTTGGGTACTTTTGGAAATAGTTAAATTGAATATCCCTGATTCTAAAACGAGATATACAAAATTGTATTAGGTTTATATTATCAAAACAAACTACATAGTTAACTTTCGGATTATAGAATATGGGAGGAAGCTAATAATCTTTTATTGGAACTAGTTCTTATTTGGTTAAATGAGGGTTAAAGGCAAGTTGGGCCCATAGCTGTAATTCAATGTTTTTAAAATGTTTTTTTTTTCTTTCTTTTTTTTATATTTTTTTATTTTTTTTTTCACAAAATAAATGTTCCAAATTTCAGGTGAATGAGTGTATTATGGAAAGATTAAACCAAGCAAAAGACTTGCTGCCTGACTTGCCATTGAACTTGAGGGAAGATAATCTTTCACCTTTGAAATACAGTGCTGGTAAAAGTATAAAATAAATTTTGGAAATACATATATATTTATTTATTTATTTACTATAATTAGAATAATCTGTCTTTTTACAGACGACCTGACTGATAAATATGCCGGGAGCAGTTTGCCCCAGAAGGAAATAGATCTTGACCAGTTGTGCAAAGAAGTGTGGCCCGCTTTGGCAGTTATTGGGGGGCTTGATCATGGCCTGCGTGTCGGTGGTGTCTGTCTTCACAAGCAGTCGGGCAGAAAAGCAACTGTTTTGGGAACATTGAAACAAGGAATGACCAATGTCAAAGTCATGTGGCATGACATGGATTTCACAGTGAGGTTAGGCACAAAGGTTGAATGTTTTTGTTTTAGAACTGATTAAAAAAATATAAATAAATAAAATAATAATTAGTACCATACCTGTTTCAATTTTAAAGTTGGAAACGTTCATTAGATTTTCAAAAACTGGCACCCAGGGGTTCAGATGTCTAAATGACTATTTGTACAGCCGCTTAGCAAGGAAAGCACATTAAACCTTTGTTTACTTTTACTATACTGATTTATATAAGCTCAAAGTTGCACATGTATGTACTACATACACACATGTACAGTGTTGAGTTTATTGCTTCTCGCTATCCATTGTAAATTCCAGCTTTTTGAATCACCCACCCTAGTTCTTGACAGTCAGTGGTTACATCTCGGTCATATCCGTTCATCTGTCAAAATTTGGCCCATGGGACCACCAGTCTAAAGCAACCTGAACTGTTTTTTGAATGTATACGGTATCATGATTGCAGACATCTAGCCTAGCTAGGTACATAGTGGAATTGTTTGCTGAGACTACATTCACACCAACTGGAGAGATAGATGTACAAATTAAACATGATTGGTGAGAGAACTGATCCTTATAGAATGTCTTGATGTCTTTTGCTGTAGAGAAGCTGACTCTAACCTTGAAATTCCTGTGTAATAGAAAAGGGTATACGATGTCATAGAGGTGTGATACCTATTTCTTTCTGTTAATCTTAGCTCATTATGCCATACTTTGCCAAAAGCTTGCTGTAAATCCACAAAAAAAAAAAAAAAAAAAAAAAAATCACTACATTTTCAGGTATACCTGTTGATAGGCTGATGGTGTTGGGAGAATTCAAATTGATGGATGATTTCTTGGAGGATGATGGAATCCTTCTTTTGGCACAATTTTTCAAATATTTACCCTCCAAGGGGACAAGACTGCTGGGGCGATAATTATCCTCTAGCTTTTTATCTTATCCTATGTTATGGATCATTATTATTTCAGCATTTTGCCAGGTCTTTGGGAAGTAGCTTTCTGCCAGTATACGTTAAAAGTATTCAATGTGTACATGGTGGCTTTTCTAGGTAGTTGTTTGGTTAGGACCGCATGAATAACTCATATTAAGACTAACATATTTAATAATTATTGCTAATGCCAGTAATTAATGTGACTATAATTATAGATTAATTATAATATTATCTATAATTAGATTATAATAACAATTGGCTATTTTGTCTAGTGACTGTCCATTGACAAGTTTGGAACCTTTTGAGGAAGTTCCATTTGACACTTACAAATTGCCAGATCTTTCTCCAGATATCTGGATGTATTTAGCACGTCTGAGTGGCTTTACATCAGAGGTATTATGAAAATACATCAGATTCAGGTTTGAAAATTTTCTTTTATAAAAAAAAACCTTTCTAGTTGGAATTCCCCAATTACAATTTGTCTTCGAAAGAGGAAGAATTAATTTCACACACAGCCGAAAGTGATGAAGAAACCAGGCAGGAGGGGAAGTTTTCCCGTTCGGTTGAGATTCTCTCTAACCAGATGGTGACAAACATAATCGGTGAAATCACCCGTAAAGGCAATGCCGAGGTTACGCTACAGAATTCAGAGGATCTGGAAGCACAGAAAAAGGAATTTGACATGCGTATAGCGGCGAAGTGGGCTGTCAATAACAAGCTACTTGAGTGCGAAGGGAAGACATTGAGGCTATGCATCCTTCAGTTGTGTGCCATGAAAACGATCGCAACATTTGTCTCTTGCAACAAATACATTGAAATTTTACTCGATCCATCATCTGAAATAAAAATGCCACCAAAAGATGAGGTATTTTGTAACAATCAACTAATTTTAATACATTTGTTTTAAAATTTTATTTTATACTAGGGACTCGAGGAATTGGTTAAGAAAGAAGTCTCACTGGAACAGGATGAAATGCTCAAAGAAACGTTACACTTCATACTTAGGTGTTTTGTAGAACGATGCATTGAAAGATCGATCCAACCTTGGCTCAGTAATATAAGAGATCTAGAGAGGGTCATCAGTGTGATACACAGCAATCATATAAAATCAAATGCTGAGCACCACCACAGAGTGCCACAGCTCGAAGCAAGAGTCAAAGCATTAGGAAATGTCCAACGGTTCAATTCTTACCCGGTTGGTCACCAACAATCCAAGGTAAAGTATTTTTATTTATAATTCTTATCCAGTGAATCATATGGATAATTTATCCATTTTGGATCCAGGCTTCAACTGCAGAACATAATCAACCTTCGATTCCATCGACATCACGAGGAAGATTTGATTCAAGAATTCAGCAGGCCTGTAGAAGCTCATACTGGGCGACTGTCACCTCTGCGTCATACCAGACACAGATGTTGTTGCAGGAAAAGCAGACAGCATCTCAGTCATTGACGAACGTGAGGTCACCGTCGCCTCCTCATATCCCAGTTGTCACGCCATTATTAGACATGGGTTTTTCACTGAGACACATAAAAAAAGCCATACATGCCACTGGTGAGACAATTTTCATAACTTTACTCTTAGTGTTATTTGAATAATATGTTGAAATGAAAATATATATTTTTATGGTTCGATGCAGGCCATACTGGGATGTTTACGGCTGCTGCAATAAACCAGCTGGCCACTTGGATGTTAGAGAACCCTTCCATTGAATCTGACATATTAAGCACGAGTACAGCATCTTCCCCTTGCATAGACTCATCGCCAATGGCAGACCCACGGGGCATAGGCAACCTCTACCTCTGGGAAGTTGAGGTCGATTCTTCCCATCATCGTAGATATTTGGCACCAAGAAGGAGACCTTGTTCTGACATTAGGAGCTATTTAATTGACCGAGCTGGTAATTTTTTCCCATTTAATCGTCTAATTGTAATATCTATTCATTTAAATATTTTCAGTCAGTACATTGGATCGGTATCGAGAAAGGGAACATGTACGGGGAGAGGCGCAACCACTCTGTTCGCAGAGTACACAAACCCTTGCTGACATAGCTGTCAACTCTCTCTCCTATTCGAATGTAAATTTTTAATTATTTTATTAGGGACTTTAAACTAAAATTGAATAACAGCTTTCAGCAGTTTCGGGCAATCAGTGCGGTCTATGCAAAAGGAGCTACACACAACTTGCAAACCACATGCTCTCTAGTCATCCGGGATGCCGCAACACTTGGAATTCCAGCATCTGTGGAAAAGTTTATGGTATTTTTCTTTTACTATTGAAATCAAATTTTGATGAATTTATGCTCTCGTTGGTTTAATTTTGTTTCCCAGTAATTTTCATAATTATCTTTTGTTATTGTGTTTTTTGAAATTTCACGAGTTTATCATGTATCAATGTTCATAAAACAGAAATGTTTTGCTATTTTTCAAAGATTATGAACATAAGGATAGGGACCACAAAGTCTTCCGCACCTCAACCTGATTAGATTTATTGTGCTTCTCTATGTTTAAACTCACTGGACAGCTTCAGTTGTTCATCAACCTCCATACCCTTGCCAACAGGTTTTACTCTCCTAAGAAGAAACTGCTCGTATCATTTTATGTGGCAAGATGCCTCTTTTGTTGACCAACATGTCCTCTTTTTCATTTCCTCTATCTCCTGATTGCTCAGGGACCCATGCCAAGGTCTGTTCATTTGTGTTACATCTTCCAGGTATTCCATACAATTTGGTACACTTTTGCCCTTAGTCTGCATGAAGCTAAGACCTTAAATGGTGCTTGCCTGATGTTTAGAAACCTTTACAAATCATAGCTGCTCTCCTTTATTTCTCTGGAGCAGTTCAATTGCTATGATCTCAGTCTGGAAAACTGTATTGTATTTACTTAAGTTTTGCTCAGGCTTTGGATACATACTGAGGACGATCCAGCTTCTTTGGCTCATGCACTGCTTGCTCGTGAAGTTATTTGGAGCAGCAGCACTGATTGGCATGCCTAGAATCTGCCTGTTTCTCCTTCAGTTTCCATTGTTCGTTGATATCAGTTCCATTGATGATATGCCTATCCATGCAGATCGTTGTCTATTTTTGAGCTTGTGAGCTGCTGCTCTGACTGTAGTGGTGGGAGCTTTAACAATACCTCCAAGGCTGTATTGGTATATTCCAGTGACTGAAGCAAGCTTGTCTTTGGTTGCAACTTAAAAGCCTAATCACCTTAACCTGCAAGGTCTTGGTCCACCACACCACCGATCCATAAGTCAGCAGTCTTATAACACAGGTGATTATTTTGGGGTTGTCCTGATCTTTTAGCTCATAGCCTTTGCACCTCCTCTAGGAAAATTTGGTTCTTTGGTAGTTCTAATTAGATGTGGATTCCATGTTAACCACTAGTCTAGTGTTACACCTAGATATTCAGTTTCTTTGGAGAATGGAATCAGTGTCCCGCTTGACTTGAAATGTTTAGGCTTCTTATCATCATTTTCCTTGTGATCCCTCCCAGGTTGTGTGAAGGTTGAAAGACAGCTCCTCTCGTTTACACCTGTCCATCATACTGAGAGCTCTACTTGGTCAATCAATGGATTTTACCACTACGGAAAGCTTAGACAGTAGAATCCTTCTTGTTTCTGATATATTATAGATACTTATAAATTTAAAATCCTTATTTTTAATATTATGTATTCAAACTCAAATAATTCTGGTTTCCGAGAAGCATACTTTTTCACATTCTACAATACTATTTACATACATTGAATATGTTTTCAGGAAATGAATATGTGCTTTGTATGGACTGTCAAGATTTGTACAGAGGCTTAATCGAGGAAAGAGTTCAAAATAACGATTCTCAATTACCTTCACCCAACCTGATAACAGATCTCGAAGCATCTTACGGTAGTAGAGATTTGTTCATTTTGAATGTCATTCACTTGTTTTTGTATTTTTTTAATACTTTTAGAGTATGCACCGTCATTTTTTGAGGGCCCTTTGGACTTGATGAAATTGGACGAACTTGGCAATGCTTTCAGTTTTGTAAACGTCAATTCGGTCCTGGAGCCAGTGACATTCCATACGCCCGACCCACTCGGCTCCTCTTTTATACCCAACATCACATCGGCATCGAAACCTATGACAAGTCAGTATTTCACTTTAATTTCTTAGTGAACTTCTTGAATTGAAAATTGATGGTTTCAGCGACAAACGGTTTGGGCGTACAGAGCGATACTCCCCTCGGTGAACAAGCTGCGACTCTCAACTCGAGCAAAGATAGAATAGAAATACTCAAAAAAATCACCAAGGTGGCTCAAACTGCCATTTCACGTTTTGTCATTATGGAAGCACTCACACATCTAACAAACAGGTAAAAGATGTAATTTAAGCTAAAGTTGCAATATAAGTAGGTGAACTTTTTAAATGTTGTATCATTTAGAACTTGTTTTCTCTATGAATTACTGAAAATTTACAATTCCAAACACATTCATACAATTTTTAAAGTATCATGTATTTAAGTATTTGTGTGTATTTAGTGGAGCAAACACAAATTTGTCGTACGGTTTGGGCGCCATTGGCTTGAGCGACGTGAGAAAAGTGGTCCGTCTCATGACACTGATGGCGACGACGCAGTCGAAAGCACTGCCGAACCTGAGCACGGCGATTGCGTCTATTATTTCTAATGATCAATCAGCGAGCAAACTCGTTATTTATATGTGTGCACAGGCAAATATAAAAATACACGTTTATAAGAAAATCGTATATAATTGATTTAAAATGATTTATTTTGTTAATATATTTTTTAGGAGCTTTTGACAATAGCTAATAAAGGACTTCATTCAAGCGTATTCGCAGTTACACAATCTCTTGTTGAAATGCTCACATCTCATGGAGGATCATTGATCAAATCCAAAAATAAAAATGGTAAGAATAACTAATATTTTATAGAGAATAATTTTAAAAATAATTTTAAATTAAATAAAACAAATTGCGTAAACTTTTTGACAGACGAGGATAAAATACCTGGAAGTCCTATTGACAATAAATCATTAAGCCCTCTGTTGTTGGCAAATGCGCTTTCAGCCTGCGTACTTTCAACTAAATTGACTCCAACGATCAGACAATGGGCTGCACAGCAACTAGTCGTCTGCCTGTCGATGAAAAGCACCATTTTACCGAATCACATCCTGGAAACACTGAACATGGCTGACTTGACTGGTGTCCTTCCTAAAGATATCGAATGTTTCGTTCAAGGACATGACAACAAGATAAGCAACTTAGCTTGGCATCCTTTTCAACATCAGCTCGCTTCAAGGTATGTGTAATGTTTATCCTGTAGTTTGGCATGATCGTTTTGGTCTGCCAACCTAGTGAGGATAAGGAGACAATATAATCAGAAATGACCAAACTCTAGTATTTAAATATATGTATGTTTTTTTTGATTAACTAAAGTAATTATTTTAATTGATTTATTATTACTAATTCGCTAACCACATGGCTATTTTGTATATAACCAAGAATTTGTATGATTACATGATATTTGAATATTGGCAAAAAGAAAAATGTAAAAGTTGGTGTCTTAATATATCGCAAGTGGTCCAGTGCTGGGGTACGGATCTGGATTTTGTGGATTCATGTCCTTCTTGTGACACTAATTTTTCATCTCAACCTTGCTTAAATGTAATTACTCTATTAATTAGGCTCAAAAATTAAAACAAAATTGTAATTTTTATCCAGTGGATATGACAGCACAGTGAGACTTTGGTGTCCTGATACGCATTCTTTAGAGCAGACGTTAGTTTATAGAAAATCAATGAATGTCTATGGAAGCGAACTGCATGGTGAAGTTATTTCTAATTTATGCTGGTCTCCAAGTGGAACTTACTTGTCTGCATCAATGGAAAACTCGCTCAATATTTGGTGTTTAAATGGTAAGTCAAAAATTAATTTTCTACATTTATTGGAACTTATATTTTTTATTTTTGTACAGAAGAGGGCAAGATAAGCGGTGAATGTTATATCGACAGTGACACAGACTGGATCACTTCACTCTGTTGGCCTGTGAACCGTCTGGAACCGAATGAAACTGAAAACCTTCTGATAGGATGTATCAATGGATCTGTGTCTGTGATAAGTGTAAAGCCAAATTCATATACAAAGGTAGAGTTAGCTCACTGCTCTCAACCCAACGGTAGGCTCTTAATGATATTCTATAATTATGATTTTATTCAAGAAAATAATGATTTTTTTCATCCTCAGCATCTGTGATACAAATCGTGTGGCACACTGAAGAAAAACACTTTGCCATTGCATTTTCTGATGGCACTCTTAGAATAGGAAATATGATAAATAAGAAAAACATTGCAACAATTCAAGCGCACGACGTAAGACAAATTAAATAAGACAAATGAATAAATGAATTAATAATTTCATTTTTAGATGACAATAAATGCAATACAATGGTCCCCTGAGAGTGAAATGTTGGCGTCCTGTTCAAATCAAGACAAAACCTGCAAAGTTTTCAGCCAAAATGACAAAGGATGGACATCGATTTACAATTTGCCACACAACCATGATCTGTCAACACTCACTTGGTCACCAATTGTTGGTGAGTGATTCATTTTGGAGGAAAAGTACAACAAACTTAGATGCTGGGCTATTGTGTTAAAATGATGAAATATCGGGCATTATATTCACAAATCATGGTTCTGTTTGTTTTGGGCCGACTTTGTGATCAGACAGTAATTGCAATAGTGATCATAATTTACCACATAGGTTCAAATTCACTTTTTTATTTTTTATGGCCCAAAAAACAGTAAGAGACAGCTTTTAGGTTATCATTATTTTAGGTACTAATAATTAGGTAAAAAATTAATCAATTGGTTTAAGGGGATCATTTGTTCTAAACTTTTTTTTTTACATTTCATGTTATATTTTTAATATATAAATGTTTATTTAATAAATTTAGATGTTAATTTATTATTAGGAAAAGGTACTCGGCCGTACCTTCTGTGTGTTGGCACTGCTTCAGGTATAATTTACGTTTGGCTGCTGCCAAGGCCTGGGAACGATGCGACTCCATCTGTCTTGCATACACTCCAAGGCCATTTGTACAATCCAGTGACATCACTTTCTGTCGATCCGACTGGATTTGTCCTAGCTTCCGGTAAGTTTAGAATTTTTGATCTTTCAGTTACAGATAGTTACGATGATAAATTTCAATAGGCTGTGGAAAGGGAACAAGCGGCGTACTCAACTTGTGGTCGTTAAACGAAGGTTGCGTATTTCAAACACATACCGGCACTGGCGGTGTGCAATCAGTTGCCTGGATGGACATGTACGGTCTGGCCGTAGCTTTCAGCAGATCAAAAGTAAGTGTGAGCATTTATCCATGTTTTAACCTAAATAATAATAATTATTATTATTTTAAGGATATTAATGCTGTGGGGCCTTCAAGAAAATCACTCATTCTACCTATAAGCCGTCACAATTTGATGAAACGCGGCATATTCGGTCTGCACACTGCTCCCTGTCTGGTGTCCCTCATAGAAAATCTGCCTCTCCTATTGACAAAGCAGTGTGTCTACGAGACCCCGTTTGTCAACAATGGGCAGCAGTTGATTTGTAGTGATTACTTTAAATGTTTGGTCGCACTAACATTATCGCTCTCATTAGATGGCATACTTTGCTATGACCGTGGCCCTCCGAATGATGATGAATCTGTCACCTTGTGTACGTTTTTATTGTGATTATTTATGTATTCTTGTTAAAACTGAATTGTTTGTTCTTTAAAGTGCCTGAAGGAGCTTGGCTGCGAACAATCAGCCTTGCTGCCAAAGCTGCACAAGCGCTCGTGTGCAGAAGTCAATTTGCACCTGAGTTTATTGCTCAAAAACCTGAAATTGCTCAACGTACGTATTTTAAAATTGTAATTATAATAAGACAAAATTAATATTGTTAGCAAATTGTATGATTTTTTTTTCTAGCTGAGTACTGGTCTCTTGCTATTGACAACAGTGCATGGACCTTAAAAGCGGATGAAGAAATCATCTCCTGGTCAACAACAATGCCTCAAGACTGGCAAATGGGCTCAAGGTGTGAAGCATATCTATGGGGCAATGGACGACACGGACAGCTCGCAGAAATAGGTATTTCTTGTGCATTATTCAAAACAGCTTTTGACTCACGTGTAAAATTCCAGGGCACAGTTCGCACAGGCCAGTTCTGGCCGAGTCATTTTCAAACGCACAACAAATCATCTGCGGTCAGAACTGTACCTTTGTGATACAAGCAAATGGCGTCGTGTTGTCCTGCGGCGAAGGTAGCTATGGCAGACTAGGCCAGGGCCATGCAGACGACCTCCACTCGTTGAGCATCATATCATCACTTCAAGGTCAGTTATATACATTGCAGGATGTGAGTATTTAATCTGTCGATTTTACTTTTCAGGTTTTGTAATAATACAATTGGCTACTTCATGCGGCTCTGATGGCCACAGCTTAGCTCTTGCAGAAAGCGGAGAAGTGTTTTCATGGGGAGATGGTGATTTTGGTAAATTAGGTCATGGCAATAGTGAGAGACAACGTAGGCCAAGGCAAATAGAAGCTCTTCAGGGTGAAGACGTAGTTCAGGCAAGTCATGTATTTTTATTATCATTGTTTAATTCATATAATTAATTAAGTTTTTAATTTGAGATTAAAAAAAAAGTCAGTGTCACCAGTGGGATGATTCGAACCCACAACCTTTGGTTTGATATGCTGCTGCTTTGCCACTTGCGCTATCATCACCTGAAATTCTGCTCATGACACTGAATTTTTTTTTTCTCAACTTAAAACCTTCATTAATTTAATATTATCAATACTATTCCAATTATTGGAATAGTATTGATAATTGAATTATATTTAAATAATTCAAAATGACAAAAACAATAAAAATTCATTTACAGCTGAACTGATTATAACACAAAGTTATATTATAATTTTAAATGTGGTTATTCTCTAGGTTGCATGCGGTTTTAAGCATAGCGCAGTTGTCACTTCAGATGGCAAACTTTTCATGTTTGGAAATGGTGATTATGGGAGGCTTGGGGATGGCACTACGAGCAATAAAAAACTTCCAGAACGGGTGCAAGCTTTAGCAGGCATCGCCATCGGCCAAGTCGCCTGTGGCCTCAATCACACAGTCTGCGTTTCTCAGGATTGTACAATGTGCTGGTCGTTTGGTGATGGTGATTATGGTAAACTTGGCTTAGGAAACACCACAACATATCATACGCCTCAGGTAAATTTTTTACAAATTAAATGTCGTTTCTTTAAACTATAATTTTTAAATTTGATCTATAGAAAATAGAAGCGTTGTATGGGGAGTTTATAAAGAAAGTCTGCTGTGGTGCGCAGTTCACAGCTTTTCTCACGTTAAATGGTAAAGTTTTCACCTGTGGCGTCGAAAGGCTGATTGGACTTCCTGAGTGTCGATACTCGAATCATACTCGGCCCCAGTTGGTCTCTACGCTTTCAATGCATTTTATCGAGGACATTGCCGTTGGTGCAGAACACACTTTGGCATTGACTTCAGAAGGCCTTGTGTTTGGATGGGGTAACAATTCTGACGCCCAACTCGGACTCGGCCATTCGGCACTTGCTGTCAAACAGCCCTTGCCAATTCCAGTTTTATCAGACAAAGGAATCAAACAAGTAATTAATTAAACACAAATCTATAAATACATACATAATCTTAAATATTTATTGTATTGAAGATTTCTACTGGAAGATCACATTCAGCAGCTTGGTCTGTACCTCCCGTACCGAGAAGGAAATCAGGTATCACAAGAAGTACGCAGTTTGGACTTCCTGCATCCATTCCCTCACAGTACGGCCATTTACAAAATACTCCTATACCGGCGATCCAAGCAAGGCTCAGTTTACTTCATCTCTTTTCGGATACACTGTATTCTTGCTGGCGTATCCTCCCTCTTTGTGCTGAGGTGTGTATCCAGTTTTTATATATTGCTCTTTGAATAATGGTTTATTTTTAATATTTCTTCTTATAGTTATGTTAATTGTGCTACATTTTGCTTCAATTTATTTGTGTTCATATCAGTACATTCTCTTACATAAACAGTATTTCCTTTGTTATTTGATGGGTATTTACTTTTATGAGGATATTTGTAATTTAATTTGCAGGAAGCACCGTGGTCTCAGATTTTCCCTTATGGATGGTTGGGCTCACCGGTTCTCCGGCCGTTACTCTTACCAAGAGTGTACACTCTGCCTTTGGTGAGATGTCTTGGAAGGACGATGGTTCAAGGTCGTAATTATGGCCCTCAAGTCACCGTCAGCAGGCTCAGTGCGACGAAACGGACGTCGAACACAATCGAACCGATATTCACCCAGATCGCAAGACAGGTCGTAAAGATGAAAGCTTCCGATCTAAGATTGCCGTCACGGGCTTGGAAGGTCAGTCGGTCTTATCTGAAATATTTGTTACACCAAGTTTCAATCATTATTTTTAGGTTAAATTAGTCGGTGAGGGTGCAGATGATGCAGGTGGAGTATTTGACGATACAATAACAGAAATGTGTGAAGAGATGTTGAACGGAACGATTCCTATTTTGATCCCGACGCCAAATACAACAAACGATACAGGATACAGCCGTGATAGATACCTTCTAAATCCTTCTCTCACCGAACCTCATCATCTTCAGTGGTTCAAATTCTTAGGTAATTTCCAAAAAGTAATTAAATTTAATGGTAACAAAACCTAATGGATCATAATGTTTACACAAAAAAATCACTAGTTTTTTTAGAAGCATTATGTATGTATAACACACACTGACAAAGAAAAGGTAACGACATGGGATAATCAATTTCAATGATGTTTTACTTTTATATTTATTTACTATTTATATATTAAGTATGGTTAAGTATCTCTTGGTAATATTAGGGGGAAAAGGGGAGGGAGGGAGAGAATGTGAGAGGAGTTCTTTTGCCTCCTGTTTTGAGATGCTTATAAGTCAATTATCTTTCCTCACCTTGAGTATTTGTATAGTGTTTACTTCTCAAGCCATTTTTCCATTTCCAACTTAAGTACTCACTACAGAACACTTAGTTGTGGTTCCGAGCCCATGGTTTTCCCAGAGTCAATAGGTAATTTAGGCAGTCCCGGACAAGTTTGGAGTTAACAGCATACGGATTTAAGCTTTTATGGCTGCCTGGCTGTCTGTATGTATGTGTATTTGTGCACTTCTCAAGTTTTCTTTATTATCTCCTGTACACAGAGTTGCAAGGACTTAAGCTTGGAAAAGTGTTGGGGTTACTCCAAGAAGCTTTCCTAAGGTGCAGTTCGATCGTTCTTTCCCTATGCCTACTCCCTGAGAAAATCGTATTGTCCTGGGGAAATGATTCTATTTTCAATAAAGATCCATCTTCTTCTAATGAAATGATTCTACTTTTCAAATGTTGTTTATTCTATTTGATTCTTGGCGACAAATGAAATGACCATGACGTTTGAAAAATGGCAAAAAGGAGGGAAAACTTGTAAGGTGAGGTTGAGAGTTGATGTCCGAGTGGATCGAGGTCACAATAGCTCAAGTGGTAGAGCAGCAGCGTATCAAACTGAAGATCATGGGTTGGAATCCTCATGGCACTGACTTTTTATTTCAACTAAAAACCTTAATAACCTTAATTAGTGCCTATATCTATACAGGTAGAGCCACGTGTTCAGGGGATTGATAAGCCTGCAGCCTTGTTGGTCTCCTTCTCAATAAGTCAAAGATCTTGGCTAACGTCTCCTGTTAGTATAGGAAATGTCAACGACATAGAGAAAAGGGTCCAATTCGCTCGCTTCAAGGCCCACCTAGCCATGGTACATCTGCCTTGCGAAAGAACTCTTCTGTCCCCAGGGATGTAGGAAAGTGGTCATTTAAGTGGGGTTTTCCCTGTAGTGCCCACTCAAGCATTCTTGCCATGGAGGGTGAGACTGTCAACAAGTCAAGGAGAGTACATCTTCCAATGCTTAAATCAATATGTGACATCATCTGTCCATGAAACCACTCCTAATTCTCCAATTAGGTCCTGTATAAAAATAATTTGCCCTGCCTGAAAAAGACAGCAATTCACTAAAAATAGTTACATTTAAATCAGTGATTATGGTTGATTGATTCGTAACTACATCTTGAATTATTGATGCCACATACGATATATGAGATTGTTTGAAGATGTAATTTACTTTATATGTTATCTGTTATCTCAAAGGAATTCTTTTTGGTGTGGCTGTAAGGACGAAAAAGCCATTGGCGTTGCCGCTTTCAGCTATAGTCTGGAAGCTTCTTGTTAAGGAGCATGTCTCGTGGGACGACTTGGAAGAAAACGACGCCTTGTACGCTCAGAGTCTTAGAGGAATTCGTGACATACACCAGTCAGGTGTGACTGAAGAGACGTTTTATGAGGTCATCCCACTTGAGTGTTTCGAAGGGACGAGCTGGACGGGGAAAATGGTACCTATAGTTCCAGGAGGAAGGAGCATACCATTGACATTCCAGAATAGGCTCCAGTACGTCGAACAGGCTGTTAATTTCAGGCTTCATGAGATGGATGTGCAGGTAAATTTTTATATTTGATTTCTGTAAGCTTTTAACCCAATTTTTTTTTTTTTTTTTTTTTTTTTTTTTTTTTTTTTTTTTTTTTTTTGTACAAGGTTGCAGCTGTTAGAGAAGGCATGGCTTGGATAATCCCTGTACCACTTTTATCGTTGGTGACTGCAAGCCATTTTGAACTCTTGGTCTGTGGCCTACCCCATATTTCAATTCCACTTTTGAAAAAAATAGTTCGGTATGTACAATATAAATAAAATTCAAATAACTGATTTATTTTTTAATTTTAAATTTTTTTAAGTTATCGAGATTTAGAAGCTGGCTCACCATTGATCCAATGGCTTTGGGGAGCGTTGGAGAGTTTCACAGACGCAGAGAAGGTCCTTTTTATGAGATTTGTTTCAGGAAGGTCAAGGCTTCCAGCCAACCTTGCTGATGTATCCCAGAGATTTCAAGTAAGCTAATGGTTTTTCTACATGATCAAATTAAAAATTATGCTAACTTATAACTATTGTATTTTCACCTGTCATTTTCACCAAACTCTCAAAACTTGATGAAAAGTATCTTAGTAAATCAGGAAGTACTTTACTACAAATTTTTTTGTAACTAATATTTTGTTTGTTTTCAGGTGATGAGGGTCGACAGGGCTGCGGATGGTCTACCAACTGCGCAGACTTGCTTTTTCCAGCTCCGCCTGCCACCGTACTCGAGCCCTGAAATCTTGGCCGAGAGGCTGAGGTATGCTATCAACTCATGCAGGTCCATCGATATGGACAACTACATGCTGACGAGGAACAGGGATGCTTCCGATGAATTTTCTGATGAATATTAAATGTTACTTTTTTATAGTGAAATGTTACATTTTTATTTATTAACTTTTTCTTCTTCTTCTGTTTTCTTTTTTTTTATTTTTTTTACTTTGTTTTACAGTTTATCCATTGGAAAGACATTTAATTAAAAATTGACTCATTTTTGTGAAAAATAGCCTATATATTTATTTAAAATGTACAGTCTAAAAAAGAAAAATATGACGATTTTTCTAATTACAAACTTTACTATTAACTATGATTCCTATAATGACATTAATT
>CM077102.1:33440781-33502436 GCA_039619505.1 Cimex hemipterus
GAGAGAGAGAGAGAGAGAGAGAGAGAGAGAGAGAGAGAGAGAGAGACGAAAAAGATAGAGAAAATTGATGGGCAATATGATTTTTATAGAAATAAATAAAGCGATTATAAAATAATAGGTAAGTAAGAGCGAAAAAATGCTAAAAAAATTATACAGGGTGTTTTAGGTGCATTGCAATCTAAATAGAAAAGATGAAAATTAAGAACATTTGATAAATATACAGTGAGTCTAAACAGTATGCCTTCGACTGCTACATCTTGGTAAAATTAAGACATAGAGATTTTACATATATGCCTATTTTTTTAAAACAGTTAAATTTTGTACGTAATGTTCCAGAACACCTTAACACCCCTCCACCGGATATACATACCTCTGAACACTGATGACACTCGTTGGACTTGAAAGTCCGCAAAAATCAAATCAAATCAATATTTGAACTTCAAAATGTTTTGTTACATGAATATAAAAGAATGAGGATAAAATTAGTCCCGGAATGACTCAGATTGTGTTTTTTAGTGACCGGTTGCACAATGAAGTCCTGAGGAGTGGTCGCCTTTTTCATTTTTTACCGAGGTTTCGACCCTTATTCGGGTCATCTTCAGTGCGTGGGTGATTCACAAAACATATGTTGATTGTGAACCAATATTTCATACTCACATACAGTTGGGTGTCATAAATGGCGGTAAAGCTCCTAAGATCAAAGAAAATTTCACAGATTTTCCGCGTCCCCCACCCAGTCAAAATCCTATAAAAACAGCAGAAAACGAATTCAAGGTTTTACAATTTCACACAAATATGACAACACAAGAATAGCGTCACACTTTATGTCAGCATGAAATACTTGGTTCAAAATTTATATTTACGTCTGTAATGTATTTTTTCCAAACATCATTTGTTTTGTAATGACCCAGGCCTGAAGATGGCCCGAATAAAGGTCGTAACGTCGGTAAAAAAATTGAAAAGGTCTTTTTCTAAAATACTACATTCCTAATTGCTTCTCACCTGTCATGTCTACATATCAGCAAAGTCAGGTAGTCGATATTAAGTCTTGTTGAGATTAATTACTAAATCTCGATATTAGCCTGCAGTTGTCGTGAAGACACAAGTTCCTACTCACTTCACGTTCAACTGTTGAAAAGGACAAACTGTGATTAGGAACCATTTAAAAAAAAAGATATTATTGATTTTGCCTGCAACGATGACAAAACAATGAAATGTTCATTATACATAACAATTGTTTACGAAAAATGTTAACTTCTATGGCAATATTTTTTCTACATTATGTAATAGACTGATCAGCAATGAGTTTTATAGTATTTATATTCCCTCCATTTTTACATTTTTATTTTATTTTTTATAAATTGAATTGATTTGACTGAGGATTTTTGATTGGTACTTGATGATGGATAGCTTGGCAGAACAGCACAGGTCGAATCCGTATGTCAAAAGTGATCGCAGAAAACTATAATGTTGTTTAATGTTACGGTCAACATGAATTTTAGTCTGTTGTCATTTGTCTAAGTGTAATTAGTTTCTTAAGTCTTTGTAGGGCTTTGTCCCTGATGGACAGTGTACATTTTTTCATTCAGTCTTGTCCTTCGGTTCTTACAACAGTTTTTGATAAGCTCAAGGTATTCGTGGATGATGGAGGTAGGTTGGAAAAGATTCAAGTTAGAGGAAAAAATTGCATCCAGGTAGGTGTAGATTATAATGTTTGGGTGTACAAGTAGGTCAGCAGTATAAATGATGCAAGGATGCAATAAATCTTTCACCTATTAACAAAGATTTCCGTGGATGAGGACATTGATTATTCTGAAATGAAGTTAATGTCCGTGAATACTAATTCAATACAGTGATAATAATTGCTTTTATGTTCACTAGTTTTCGTGGTCCGCTTGACCAATAATACCTTTCAAATAATTAATGTTTTTAGTTGAGATGAAAAAGTCAGTGTCACGAGCTGGATTTGAACCAACGAATTTCGGCTAGATCCGCTACTCTACACCACTTCGATCCACTCGGACACTTAATTCCCCATCTAAACCCCTCAATTGAAAAATGGCAAAAAGGAGGGAAAATTCAAAAGATGGGAAGTTGGTGTCTGAGTGGATCGAAGTCGGGTAGAGTAGCGGATCTAGCCGAAATTCGTGGGTTCGAATCCCGCTCGTGACACTGACTTTTTCATCTCAACCAAAAACCTTAATTTATTGAAAAAATGTTTTTATGATTGGAATCAAAAGTTTATATGCAAAAACCTTATTCATACTTACCTACTTTTAATAGTTTGAAAACTGATAAATAACCGCAGTTGTGGTTCTATGTTGACCTGACTGGCATTTAGCTGTGTGTATCACGCCCCAATGCAAACAACCGGGGAAACAAAACTGGACAAATATAATAAAACATTTCGTAGGTTCAGGTTTACAGTTTCTAATTATAAATTTTATGGTCAATAGATTAGACCGATATTTTAGGTGAGCGTTAAGGAGAGAATTAGTAATTAGTAAAAATATAGTAAAAAAAATTCTATGCAAGAATAATAAGATATATAATAAGAATAATAATATATTTTAAACAGTCCATCAATTCATCAAGCAGGAGTGATGTTAAATTATCTGGTGATAAAATAAAACTTTAAAGGTAAAATCCTGGCGAATCTTCTTCAAACTTTTCATAATTACTTTAATATATAATTATAATATTTATCATAAAAGTTTAAATGTTTACTTTGAAATATCTATTTCTGTACTAGCTGAATAAAAATCTTGCGAACGCCAATATTACTTTTTTCCTCGACTGAATATCATTTATTTATTATTTTGATTTCATCATAAAAAATTGCATTTTAAGGAAAGTGTAGGAAATCGAGTTCGTGCAGGTAACGATTAGGGAAGCTGAAAGAAGACCAAACGGACCCTAGAAAATGTAATCACCCCCCGGATGTTTTAATGCTAATTTCACGGTGTCTCATTAAGTCGCCACATCGGCCAGTGCGGTGGACAGCCGACATTTCCGGTCCTGACAAACGTTGGAGTGTAAATGTACAATTGTACAGTGATCTCTTAAAGGATTTTCCGTCAGGAACCACAGGAACGAGGCATCCCGGTTGATTTAAGAAGAAGGATGGGGTCCGACTTAAAGGTATTCTTTTCATTTTGCTCTGTCTACAAGACAAATAAGTCGTTTTCATTTAACTAGATTGGCCGAGGAGGACTTCGGCCACCAGCGAGCTAACTTATCGCCGTTTTTTGTTTTGTTTTACCTTTTTATAGAAACACCTAAGGAAATGGCAACTAATCATCGGTAAAACATTAAACCAGTAACTAAAGTAAAATAATAGATTAATAAATTTCGATATTAGTATAGTTAATAAACATTCGTATAAATTGTCAATTGAAACGAGACCAATTAAATTTTTTAAACACATCAATAATTAATTGATTAATGAATAATTTTTCACTATTCGAAAATAATAATGGTTGTTGTCCGAGTGGATCGAAGTCACGATAGCTCAAGTGGTAGAGCAGTGGTGTGACTGACTCGTGACAGTGGCTTTTTTATTTGAACCGATACCTTACGTAAAGAGTAATTAATTGAAATAATTGTCAACATTGAGTCCTCATCCACGGAAATCTTTATCAAAAGGCGAATGATTTATTCGTTTTGGAGGGAAATCAGAATAATTTTGGTCCTATTGTATCATCTATACCGATGATTATTTGCACACCTCATCACCATCATCTTCACTAAGCGGACGCAATATTTTTGGTCTAACTCGAATGTTAACCAAGCCTACATTGGATACCTTGAGCTTATCAAAGACTGGAGCAAAAATCGTTTATTTCTCATCCAAAACTTTGGATTCCGTTAATTGACGAGACCTACTATTCGAACGAAACCTATATTCTTTATACCTAATCCCTCAATGATTCCTCCTAATATCTGTTTGGAATGGAACGGTGGCAAGGGTACTAGGAAGTGGGGTTGTGCCCCATGCACTGCAGCCTTCTGGCTTATTGTACCTTCTTAGTTCCTTAGTTTAGTCAATAGTCTCAATCCTTTTTCTCAGAAGTATCAAGTCATTGACTGTTATTGCTGCGATTTGGTTCCCTGAGTCTTTTCCATACGTTAGGTTGAACTTCCATTGAGCTGTTGCTTCGCATTCGAAGAAGATATGAGTGACTGTTTCCTCCTCCTCATTGCATAGTCTGCTAATGGGACCATCATTGTATGTAGATGTTTGTAGATGTAGATGCCCATGTTATGTACATGTTTTCTCAGATGCCAGTGGCCGGTTAGTAGTCCTACCAATTGTACCAGTGTTTTTGCCAGTTTTGATGAGGGTTGTTTTATCACGAGTTTACTGTGTCTCGCGCTGCTAGAGTTTATCCATTTTTCTCTTTGTTTTATTTGGATCCATTCTGCGATGGAGAATTCTATGTTTGTTTTTGATATCCCAAGGATAGGCTCGGGGCCTATGTATGGTCTTGCGGATCTTCCTCTGGCTAGTCTGTCTGCTTCTTCATTACCCAAAATTCCCCTGTGCCCTGGCACCAGGATACAGTTATCTTGTTGTGTTTTCCCAGGTTTTGGAGATTTTGGATGCATTCACTGACTAATTTTGATGTAATCCTTGTACACGCCAGTGCTTTGATAGCTGCTTGGCTGTCTGATCTTATGAGGATTTTTTTTTCAGTGTAACCTCTTTTAAGAGTTTCCAGGGAACAAGCATTGATAGCATGTATTTCTGCTTGAAAGACCGAGGTGTACTTCCCTAGTGAGTTTGATATTTTGGGCTTGTGCAGAAAACACCTGATCCGGTGTGTATACCGATGATTATTTGCACACCTCATCACCATCATCTTCACTAAGCGGACGCAATTTTTTTGGTCTAACTCGAATGTTAACCAAGCCTACATTGGATACCTTGAGCTTATCAAAGACTGGGGCAAAAATCGTTTATTTCTCATCCAAAACTTTGGATTCCCTTAATTGACGAGACCTATTATTCGAACGAAACCTATATTCTTTATACCTAATCCCCCAATGATTCCTCCTAATATCTGTTTTATTTATAAATTATAGATTTTTACATTAGAAACGTAAAAATTACAATTACAGTCGGTTTCTTTCAAAGTATATTCTGGACAAAGACATGTTTCAGATGCTGACAAATCTCGCGTCGAAAAGTATGGATAACAATTTTCCTTGATCACTTCCAGTTTCAAAGTTTGACGAAAATCGGGATCGAGTCTGCCATTAAATCCATTAAATCTCAGATCAACGAGTCCCCTGTTTGACATTCGTGGTCAGAGTTAATCCGGCTTAAGCCATCGTGATAGAAGCGGAGGCAGAGATCGTCAGTAATGACGACAGCTATTTGGGCTTATTCATGGCAGTTGTAAATCATGAAACAAACATCATTTTCACTAATATTTTATAGTGTTATTAGACTTGTTTCAATTAATAATTCTGTGGATTTATGTGTTTGATTTTGCTAACGTCAGTATTGTGACAATTATATATTGATTGGATGATTAAATAATTCCGTTAATGAATTTCGTCTGTATTCATTAGGTTAAAGTAAGTTAGAAGAAGGATCAGGATGAAAATAAAACGAGACAATCGTAGTCTATTTGCATCTTGAAATAAATGGAATGTGACGTACGAGTGGGCCATTCCGTTTTATCCTCGTCCCTTGAAGTCAATCTTATTTTAATATAAAATTCCCTCAGAGAGAATCTCCCACTTAAGCCGAGATGACAGACGCTTTGTTTGGACGGGGGAAAAACACTCCCTTACAGTTTTTTAAAACGATTTTAATGGAATTGTGAAGGGTTAGACGCTCGTGTCGGTCTTAAGTCGTAGATTCGCTACAGCCAGATTTAGTTATCAAATGTGAAAAAGGGGAAAATCAATTTCGAACCGTTGAAAAACACATTTGGCTTTAAATAAATATATTCACTCACAACAACACTGGGACTTAATGTTAATGTGGAGATCGTGAGATGCGCACTGCGCACTGGCGTGATGTAGGTTTAGAAAAACTCTTTCTTTATCGTGCCAACGTTTCGATCTTTATTGCGATCATCTTCAGGGCTCATATCTCACAATTGCTCTCAGGACATGGTTGACCAAGGTATGCAGACAGGAGAGACAATAGACTCATCCGTCATCACGCTCACGAAACGGCAGTATTACGGAAAATGGAATTAAATAATCTTATAAAACAAGTTCGAAATGTGTCGATTTCCTCGAGGACTGCAAGAAGAAGGCATGTTGTATGGTTCTTCCGGCATTCCATAGTGAATCATGATGTCCTTGGGTGGCATTTCCTTGGACACCGAATTGGTTCTTGTGCGAGGAAGACTCAAGCTTGACAGAGAAACTTACAAGAAATAATCGCAGAACATTTAGTGCCATTTGCCTCCCCCCTCCCCACCAATAGGTAAAAATTTTTTGATAATGCCTCATAGAGCAAGTACGCTATGATGACTACCTGAAAAAGGTTGGCATTGAGTGGTTGGTGTGGCCATCAAGTCCAGAGTTGAACCGAGTCGAATACATCTGACGGCGAAGTCCATGACCAGAGTTGGAAATACCCGGTATTAAAGGTCCTAAAAAGTTTTTTGCATTTTTTTAATCTTAAATACATTAAAGTTTAAGGGTAGTGCGGATATTTTGTCCATCAGTGTATATACTTTTTTATCACTTGCTTTCAAGATTTTTCTTAAGTTATGCGAAATTATAAGTGAATTTTTAGGATAGTAACTTTACGAGGTACAACGTGACCGCAACGATTAAGGCCGTTAGGCAAAGGTCCCGAATTCGAATCCAGCGAACTGTATTCCAACCCAACATATTTACAAATAGTTTGTTTTCTCAAAAATACCCCCCTTCTCCGTGGGTTGAAAAAAATACACACTTTAAACGGTATCTGTGATGGTTTCTTGAAGTTTCATAAACCACTTACAAAGACAGATTTCAACCAAAATCTACCAATTTTTGTATTGTATGTTATTGAAGATATACTGCATGGAATGGAATTTTGTTTTTTACCAAAACGTTTTCGACCTCATATCCTGGGGTTTAGTGTTGTCTATCTAGTGGACTTCCAAACATTGTAAATTAACTCTGAAGAGGACTCATGTCATGCAGTCGAAAACGTTTTTTAGAAAATACAATTCAATGCAACAGTGTATTTTCAATAATCTACAATACAAAGTAAATATTTTTTTTTTCTCGCGAGGGTTCGCAACAGCAGAGGTCATATAAACCCTCAGGGAGCCGGTGTTTTTGAAAAAAAGCCCATATGTAAGTATGTGGGCGGGGGTTGTTGCGAACATTTTCAGTACGCAAAAAACAAACTTTTGTGACAATGTAAGAAATAAGTTCCAGAATAAAGATAAAAGGCATTTCATAAAAATAAGACAAAGGCTTGCAAACTATCTTTAGCAATTAACTATCTTTCAAAGACATCTGAACCGAAGTAAACAGGTTGTTTTTTAATCAATCGATCAAAACCTTTGTTACATTTTTGAAGAATAACAAGCAGCGTTTCCGATATTTGAAAGGGACTGGAAATAACCCGCAACCTTTTCTACGTTTTTCCATTACAAACAAAACAGTTCTGAAATCAACTCGAGGGTACGCCGGCATGAAAAGAATCGGACACAAAGCGCTTGCATTGATTATCGATCCACGGATGAAAAATTTACATGTTCTGACCTATTGCCAATTTGGAAAGGTAATTAATTTTGTGAGGTCAATTTTTAATATATAATCTAACAATGCTATGGACCCGTCCGGTTATCTGGAAGTAGTGATGAACTGATGATTTTACACATAAGTCACGGGTACTTAAAATAGAGCGAACAAACTGTCAATAAGCTGTTCATGGAATAGATTTTTAAAAAGTTTACAACTATCTCAGCCTTAACTGTCTTACAATACAATTATAGTCCTTGTTAATTGTACATAAATTTGGCTCAGCATAAAATATTTTTGGTTGGTGTGAACAAATGTTCAAAAGTTTTCTGTTGTTGCTCATCCTGTTCATCATATTCTCGCTTTATCTGATTCTTATCCGCAGGACAAAGTCACCATGTACAAAACCGCTCAAACTAGTAACACTGCTAAACCAACCTTCATAGGAAATATTTATGTAAGGAGAAGACGAAAGAATAAGCAAACCAAGATGACAACCAAAATTTTAAACATTTTAAACTAGACAGAATCCACTTATTTCATAATTTTCGCACTTCTAACATTGAGCAGCATTAAAACCAGCTCCTCATTGGAACGTCGCGTTGGCGGTGGATTGGTCGAGAGAGAGACATTTACAAGTGAAAAGAAAGTAAAAAATCTAACTAATCAAATCGTTCAAACTTTACGCAATTACATTTTAATGATTGTATATTTTATTTTATTCATAGCCAAGGCTTATACTGATTTATTTAAACGTAATTTGCTTAAAAACACTTAATTTTAGGTTGACGCCGATAATGCAATTTTCAATGTAAACAGAATATTTTTACAATAGATAAACTATATGTATTTGTAGTAAATTTTCTTTAAATCCTGATGCCAGATAAGCTGCGGTCTCTTTCTATCGGTAAGTTCAAATATTTCTTTCTTATCCTATTTCCAAGTTCGGTCAGCATTTTATTGACATTATCTTTTGGGCAAGGGAGAAAAGTTTAATTATATACACCTTTGAACTCAACTTATGCGACTGGCTCATAATAATAAATCTTTACAACAAAAAATAATATTCTTGTACGTTTGTGCTTGCTATCATAAAGCAAAACGTTTACTAGACAGCACGAGTTTTGGAGATCTTAAGAAAAATAAACAGAATATATCTTTACAAATGCACAATGAAAAACATACAAATAAGCAAATATAATACAGAGAAAATGGGTAGTATGAAAAATCAAACAACCAAATGAAATCATGATTTTAAAACCTGCATTCTACAATTTCAAAGTTTTGAAATGATAAAGTTTTTCCTTCTTTCTAGTTTTTGAAATTTGGAATAATGTTCATCCCTTTATTTAAAAAACCGAAGTGCAACATTTAATGATAAATTTTAATATGTGATCGTTAGTTGATGATTATTTGGAGATTGCTAGATGTGATGTAGGTTTTAGAAAAATATTTTATCATGCCAACGTTTCGATCTTTATTGAGATCACCTTCAGGGCTCAAAGTGTTTGTTTTCTGTGTAGATATGCCATTCTCGTGACACAACTACATTGAGCCCTGAAGGTGATCTCAATAAAGAGCGAAAGGTTGTGACAATAAAGAAAATGTTTTTGTAAAACCTTCGGCCCACCAGACCGCATCTCACGATCCCCACAGTTTTCACATTGTGAGAATGAGAGTAGCCAATGGATTGCCTTTTCTGTTATATTCACTGATGTAACTAGTTACAAGAATATTTTTATATATTTACTAATATGAACGTTTAAGAAAGATTTAATACAAATGAATTGCTTTAAATTCACTGTATAATTTTTTCATATTATATCTCCAGAGACGGTTACCTTGCGGTATTAAGTTTATTTTCTTGTCTGAATTATATGTATTTTTTTATTTTTTTATTTTCTTTTGTGTGCAATAAACTTATTACTATTATTATCCTATATATACGGTATACGTAAAATCATTTTAAGAAGTGAGTTTATACTTACAACCATAGTTTTAGTGCAGTATTCATTAGTAATCCCCCACCGAGCAAACAATACTACAGGCTCTTATAGACTGTCCAAGAGAAAAATGTATTGCCCTTAAGAGTGCAATTTTCATAAAGTTGCGTAAAATTCTAAATTTATAAAACACCTTTCTCAGACAGGATACCAAAGAATCAATACGTAAATTAAATCTCAAATTTGAGTGCAATGCCATACCAAGATATATTACACTGTAAGCAAAAGAGGTTAAAGGCAAGCATGAACACTCATCATTATTATCACAAATATGAAAAGAAAATTATAAATTATTAGTGTTTATTAGCTTTTTCAATTAAAACTGTAATATATTACATTCTTTGTATTTAAAAGTCGAAAGTTTTAGTTTAACCAAAAATTAATAACTTTCATATCATGTTATTAATAGTTATTATATAGTTTTAGTTAAATTAATTAAATTATCACCTGAGAAATGTATTACCTGCGTAATTAAATCGTTTTACAGAAAATTTAATTTTCAAAAAATCATTAATAAAAAAAATTTGATTTAACACTAAGGAATCCATAATACTTTGGATTTATAGTCAGAAACTTAATCTATTCCAGTATTTTAATTTTTCCTTAGTGAAACGATTTTTCTTTAAGGAAAGGAGCAATTTTTCAAAAGAAGTGGTAATCTAAATACCAGATCAGTAAAGTGGGTGGTATCTGTATAATTCGTCTTTTAACCGAGTTACTTGGAATTATCAAGATTGTAGGGTAATAATAATGACATTATATGATAACCAGTCAGAAAAAATTGTGATTGTGAGAAATAAGGAAAATAATGATATATTTATTAATTGTCTTTTTGTATCGAAACAATCCTCACACATGTAGCCAATAGTATTACGAACAACCGATTGTTTTTCTTTCTTCTGCGAAGACGCGCTGGGAAGAATAACGACACTTACAATCATGTGAAAAAACGTGTGTAACGAAATTATTTACGCTTGGTTTACCCGGAATGACTTTTTTGACTGTTCCCAATGGGAATTGGAATGTTATTGGAGGTAATGAAAGCTCCCGAGTGTAAAACTAAGGCCGTATCCATCAAAAGGGCTCTATTATCTAATATTGGTTTCCGATGGGGGGCGATGTAAAGCGAGGAGAAGAGGCGAATTGCCGATATTCCCTTACCTGAGTGTATTGCATGTATTTTCTAAGCGATGGGAAATGGAGCTTTGTAAGATGCCTAAGAGAGTAGCCCTTCATGTCGAATATTATGATCTCCCCTTTTGGTATGACCGTCTCCGTCTTGACTCGGGTGTCACCGACGAGGAAGAAACACTTGGCGCACTCGTTGAACACGAACTTGTCCGGGTTCGGATCCGCCAGGCGATACAGGAAGCATTTCAAACCTTCTGGGGTCAACTGTGGCAACGGGAGGAGATCTCTGCAAAGACAAATCATTAAAATTATTCAAGCGATCTACTGAGTAAGACATGCTAAAACATCGTTTTCATTCAGTTAATTGCCAGTTTTAGCACAAAAAGTTAAGAGTTAAAACAGCTTAAAAAAACTTAAACAGATTAAACTAAGATTAAATAAGACTATAGAGAATAAAGGGTATTGTTTGGGTGCGTTCCTAGATGAAGCACACGCTGTTGATAGAATATGGTACTCGGGCATGCTTTAACATAAACGCTTCCAACCAGCTTATTATCTTACCCTGAAATCCTATCTAGAAACGTGCGATGCTAAAAAATATTTGATACCCGTACTGGTTTACAAAAAACTATTCAATCCTATTCAAGGATCGAAAGAAAATATTCCCTAACAAATTGCAGAAGTAAAGAAAACTATCAGGAAGGAAGCAGGAAAAAACTCCGAATCCTAAGAGGCTTCTTGCCAGGACGCTGCAGGCAGACCGAATGGGCATCGGAAGAAGGAAGGAAGCAAAACTGCACGCAGAGATTCTGGACACAACTACTAACAAACTGCTAGCAAGAAAGTTGTTTTGTATAGAACCGTAGAAGTAATTCATGGACTAATCAAATTTTTAATGAACTAGGACCCGACCCAACGGTCACATGTACCTAACGGGGAATACAATAGCTCAAAAGGCGCAGTATATTACTGACACCGAAACTTACAGCTACATCTATTATTGATGTATGTATTTTACCAAGAAAATTCATTTATTGAATTATAATTAATCATGTCTTAAAATTAAGTTTAAAATTTTAAAAAGGATTTCTATATAAGTAGGAAACAAATTCGATAATATTTTTTGAACAAACAATAGAATTATATATTTTTAAAAGTTTGATCATCCAATTTTAGACGATAATAAAATTCTAGGCTAACTTATCAACTGCGTTGAAGAAATAATTAATCCCTGAGAAAAGCTTATATTAATTACGAGTTTTTAAATGGATTAGGACGAATTAAGTAAACTCTTTACCACCATTATAGGGTAAGACTTTAATCGATTGTACTAGTTGTGCAGGGTGGATTTTGAAATAAACATACCTTTTAGTATTACTCAGTCGTAAAGGTGGGTTTTTATAAATTTCACTTTTTTACAAGCTGCATACTGCTATTGTAAAATTTAATCGTTTTGATATTTTCGTGGTTTAAATCGGGGAAAATCGTAAAATCGAGCTTCCTAGTCTCTATTGAAAATATATCGTCTGTAACATTCTGCAGAACCTAAAAGATTAAAATAAAAAAAGAGTTAAAAAACGTTCAAAAACAATTGGGGGAAGTGCGTGCTTTATATGTTATCTTTCAATCAATTAATCTGTATTTAAGGTACTGGTTGAGATAAAAAAGTCAATGTCAGAAGCGAGATTTGAACCCACGACCTTCGGCTAAATAGGCTGCTGCTCTACCACTTCTTTATCTCATATAGCAGGAGCAGCGTCGTATTTAGCGGAAGGTCGTGGGTTCGAATCCCGCTTGTGACACTGACTTTTCCTCTACTAGTAACTTAAATTAAGATTAATTAATTGAAAGATATTTTGTCAAGCGGACTTTCAATTTTTCCTCTTTCCATTCTTTGTTCATGAAACACGGCTTGTCCTTTCAAGAGTTGCACAATCTAACAAATCATACATTTTGTGAGAGAGAGTTGGGCATAAACATATTTTCCAGACCGCAGGGGATTAATTAAAATGTGACGTTCGTTTGTGCATAGTGCTTTTCATTCCGATGGGCGGAAATAAAATAAAATAAGAAGAAGGGCGGCCGGGGTTCTGGATGAATGCAATTTGTTCGAGTTTCACGTTTGTTTGAACTCATCAGTCATCGAAATGCCCGTTGACGTGCGATCATAAATTTTTCTCACCGTTTGATTTGTGGCCAAACGAATAAACACGTACGCGCACATATTCAAACGTGCAATACTTTGAATACATGGGCTGTATTTCTTTGTTCACCTTGGAGAGGAAAATGCCATTCTATCTTTTTTGTTTTTTCCTTTCTATATATACATTTTTAACAGTTTTTTTTCTTCATGCAGCTTCGGGAGGACAAACTATGAAAGGACGTATATTTCAGAACATCCATTAATTTAAGGTTATCTGAAGCCTAAAATACGTCCAAAAATGAAACGCACCACTTCATAAAAAATTGTAAATATAAATAAATGGAAACTCAGTTACAGTTAAAATCTGTCCCCGTTTAAACCAATGACCTTAACCAAACCTTTATACTCGAATATAGTACGAAGTAACTTGTACAAACTTTAAGCTAATTTTTTTAAATGGTTCGCAACGGACGAGGTCATGTCAACCATTGGGGTATCGGTGTTTTTGTAAAAATGTCCATTTGTAATAAGGGTTCAAATAAGGGACTTTTGCGTTAACGTGATGACGCCGTGTCAATTGTCTATAGTGGATTAGTCTTCCGTCTTTATTGAAGAGATGGTTGTGGTTGGCCGCGTACGACGGCTAACGGCTATTGTTTTATTGCCTTGAGATCGAAAACAAACATCACACGTTTTCTGGAGTATAGCCTAAACTCGGGACGTCCCGCATCAGGTTCTCTACTGCTTTCGTGTAGAATGGTAAATACTCACATTTCAACATTTCGCTTGGTAACTTCTGGCTGTTTTTTCTGAGATGAGTGCCCATGTATGTGGCTTGAGAAGCAGATCATCCGATTAAGGGACGGTAGAGAACGAAACTTCGCGTTGTGAACCTTGCTTGAGTTACAGTCTTTTCAAAGACAATCAGTTATGGGATGTTAGAACAATGACCCTACCTTAGTGAACTCATTACATACAAAATCGATCTTTGACTGAACTAAGGTTCATTGAGAAAGGTCTTCTGGAAGCTGTCGCCCCATTCGCTCTATTTGCTAGTGACAACTTCGAGTTAATGAATAAACCGTGGTTGATTTGAGTAGCGTAATTATGGTACATCAATAAGTATAGCCCTGCATCTGTGAAACCATCGAGCCTCGGGCACTACGGGAAACCTGAACCGATACAACGATCATGATATTTCTGCCTCTCAAATACAGCCAACTCGTATTGAGTCTATTTTTTTCTCTTCAAATTTGCAAAATTCCCTTCTAATAATTGTTCTTTTTTTAAATTTTCAATCTACCAGTTAGCTCATTCTCACGAATCCCTGATTGTCATCTAATACAACCTAAGATTATATTTTCCCTGTCGACCAGTTAATATTGTTTCGAATTTATATTTATTTTTCTAAGAGCAAAACGACAATTTTTGTCCGTGTCAATATAAAAAATTTCTGAATATTTATTTTTTTAACATACTCTATTGTAAAATAGCCATGGATTCGCCCGAGCATATTGATCTATTTGCAACTAGATAAAATCTTTTATTTGCCCTCCGTATTGAGCCATAAAAAGCAAACCCAGCAACACTCCTACGGAGAGCCATCCTTGAAGATCAGATATTGGTCAGTAAGGAGCTCCCTAGCATAATCTGAAACATTTTTTTAAAAATCCACGGTGGAAATTCCGAATAGAGCAAAGTGTAATGGCAACTACTAAAGCTATAAATTGGGTTATTAAATTCTGAGTAAATGAGATGTATGCTCATTAGGAAAACTCTCAAGAATTAGATGTGAGACTTGAATAGGAAAACTTAGCCACCCATCATAGCATTATCAGGTAATCCATGTTTACGCTTTCGCGTAACGGTCATAAGACCGATTTTTCTCTGAGAACTTTTCTACTCCATTCAATTTTTACGTTTAATCATGAACTTATCTAAATTTTCGCTTGCACTCGAAGTTACTTTTGACTTTCACATAACGTACTATTATTTTAAATTCAGGGATGATTGACATTCTATCCGCGATATATACAACGAAGGGAATCGAGCTAAGAGTACCGCCCTGAAGAAGAGCCGTGAAAACTTTAAAAATTTTAAAAGGTTAAAAGCTCACGAAGATTTGATCTCAGATATTATATCCGTTATGATTCTGATAAACGTTCTAAATTGAAAACAGAAAACAGCTTCTACAGTTTTGCAGCAAAGGTCGTATGTCAAAACGTAACCTCTAAAATATAATGATCGAAATGTGAATGTCAAAAAGTATCCCTTTTAATATGGGGGCATTGTTGAAAAAAAAGCATAACTAAAAAAATTTTAAGTGTATGTTGAAAACGTTGTTATTTTACGGATATTACATTTATAATTTCTTATGTTGTTTAATTACTAGACTATGAAATCGCAAAACACTACCCTGAAAATATTTTGAGAGCTGTTTTTCAACAATAGTACATGAAATTTCAAATTTAAATTCACTCACATTTGTGTGAATACTTCTTGCATCTTGGGTTGAAGTGGATCTCTGTCGTAGAAAAACTCCGGGGTGTCGGCTCTGAGGCAGAAAAAATGATCCATTGTCGTTTTCGTCTTTTCCAGGCTGTGGTCGCAGCAGGTGAGAAATCTCTTAATCAGATGGTCGTCTATTAAAAAAATAATCACAGATATATAACATATACAATGTTAAGCTTTCTTGTAAGGCTGGCACATAAATTATAAATATTTTTTTGATAGGTATAATTTCGAAATATAGATTTCGTTAACGGTGGTTAGAATTAATTATAATTGTTTAAGGAGTGTTAATCAATTTTGGCGAAAATAAAGATTTTTGAAAATTTTGTCCAGAAACTATAATTTTTTCATATTAAAATAAATTTTTCTTCATCGTTTAGTATAAATTATTATCAATTTTGTGCACCGGAAGTGCTAAATTTTTTCAAATTCTGGTCACAACTTTAATTTTTTTAATTAAACTAGATTTTTTCCATCGTTTGGTTTAAACGATTTGCAATTTTGGGCACGGAATCGCTCAAAAATCTTTATGAAAAGACCAAAAATGTCAATTTTTTTAATTAAACAAGATTTCTTCTGTATCGTTTGCCATAAACGTTTGCAATTTTGCGCATAAAAAGTGTTCGATTCAAATATTAAAAAGTCTACACAGACTAGGATGGAATTTTGTGGCAACAAGGTTTAAGACTGGCTAAGTCCATAATAATTGAAACCATCCTACCAGGCAAAAATCTCAATATCGGCAGTACCTTCCGGTACAAATCAAACGTACTTTATGAAAAAACGAGCTGGAAAACTCGAAATTCAAATGAAAACTAAATAAAGATCTCTGAAGAAAAGTGACTTTTTTACTTTCATACAATATTTTGAATTGCTTATTTTTAAATTTAACATTCACGAAACACTAAACGTTTGCTGGGGCGCTTTTTGGAAATAAAATTCATGCCCTAGGAAAAAATTGAATTACCATGCTTAGAGACAGATTTTTATGAAATAAATGTTGGCCGTCGGTGGCCGCAATGGTCTAGGTTCTGAGTTCGACTCCTGCGTCCGAATTCGAAACAAATTTACTTACAAATGTGCTGTTTTTTTTGTAACAAAAAAAGCACCGTTACCGCGGGGGTTGATATAACTTCGTAGTAACGATGTTTTCCACCTCAACAGTTAATCTTTTTTCCTTTTTATTCCTTTTTTTTCCTTCTTGAAGGATAAGTCATCTTAAAAAAAAAAAAACGCTCATTTTTATCCACAACGGATTTTTTTCGGATTTATTTTAAACCTTCCTCAGGTAAGTTAACGCAATGGTTAAAAAAGTGGTCATCAGTCATTAATGTTTTATAACAGTGTATTTTTAAAAAAATCACCAGTGTGGAACTAATTCAGACTAGGAACAAACATTTTAATATTTGGATTCTGACTTTTTGAGATGACCTATTATCCCACCTTCAAGAAGGAAAAAATCATAAGATTAACTTCGTAGTTAAAATGCCCTTGTAAACAATTCTTCTTAAACCGTTATAGTGCACCCAATTTTTTAAAATACCAAATTGAACAAATATTATCAAAACGGGTGAAAATTAAATTGAAAAATATCTAAAATTTATTTCACTTTACAATATTTAATTATTAATTATTTAAACTAAATTTACTTTTTAACTCAGGTCTTGGTTGAGATATAATATCTGTCACGAGCGAGGTTCGAACCCATGATTTTTGGCTCAATATGACACCGCTTTAACAACTTGCACTACCGTGATGTAATATATCTCGTCATATAATAGCTTTTTCACCTTAAACATAAATAAAAAAATTAAATTAACAGTCAATAATGACACTGAATACTTATTCGGATAAAAATATAATTAATATGCGTTTCCACTTGAGAGAGTTATTACAGTAATCTCCAATTAAATGGAATATTTCCTGAAGTCAGGTGAGACAATACAATGTATGACAATGTGTCAGAGTGGTAAAATGTACTAATAAATAAAGTTTATACATACAAATTTGACATTTTAAAATGAAACCTCTAAACGATATATGACACGTCATGGTACTAATTAAATTCAGATCGGATTTTGCAAAATATCGTAAATGTTCAAAGAAACAAAGCATTAGTTAAACATTTTTATAAAATAGCAGTACGCAGTGATAACAGTAACTATAAAATAGCGGTAAATACAACATATATATTTACACATTTTCGCTTTTTTTTTTTAATACATTCTTTTGTACTTTATCGGTTTTTATTTTTTTCTTGCATCCCAACTTTTCTCGTACGCCAAAGTATCTTTCTAATTTTTTTTTATAGATTTCGTTGTAGTCCAAAGTTGTTGTCAGTCGATAAATATTTCGATATTTCTCTTGGTCAGACGGGACCTAGAGTACCTCGGGCATTACCCGACCATCCCCGTGGGTTTTCCTCTGCCACAACGGGTTCAAAACAACCCGTAACACCACTTTCTATTCGGACAAAGTTGTTTCTGCATTAGGACGACTTTTGTGTCTGATTAAAAGATTAACAGGATCTATTATCCAACGGGAGAACCGAATAATTGCAATTCTTAATATATGTGACAGCAGCCAGTAATTGCAGCAGAGTGCATCCTGTTTGCGATTTGTTAACACATTGTAATTTATAGAAAGTCGATCTCGAATATAAAGTACGTCTTGCTTCTATATAAGAAAAATAAAATGTAATTTTTGTATATTTTTTATTGTTGAGAAATTTATACCTACATCTAAAGAGGTCAAAAAGAAAATAATTTTTATTTGTGTAAAGATTAGTGACCGTTAATTAAACACGACAGGCAAGAATGGCACAAGTACACAAAAGACAAACACTTTGAGCCCTGAAGATGATCTCAATAAAGATCGAAACGTTGGCACGATAAAGAAAATGTTTTTCTTAAATTTACATCACACCAGACCGCATCTCACGATATATGAATAATAATTTTTATCGTGTTACTTAACAAAATTAATAACGAAAACATTCAAATACATATATAAAATTAAAATTTCAAAAGGAAAGAAGGATTCAATCGACGACCAGTAGTTATTAAACCCCATGGCTACTAACTTCATAAACATCGGGCTATAGAGAGCAAATTTGTTTGAAAATGGGTTTTGTATATTTTTTATATAATTTTGTCTAATGGGTAAGGAATAAAAGGAATTTGGAGGTTGGTGAGTAAGATAAGAAATACGATATGGAGGTTAAATGGTTAAATGTTACTGTCATCGTGGATTAAGTAAATAAAATGTAGTTCAGTGCCGCCAGAACCAGGTTTCTATCTTGACTCTTTCCAGAGATATTAACATTTTCGTTATTATAGTCTAAAACCAGATTTCTATACATAAAATCGCAATTTCTCAATTTTAGCCTCATTAAAATACAAATCCGGCCTCCATTTCGCAAGCTACATTAAATTTTTCACAACATAACATTTCCGTTGAAAAATGCTTCAGAATTATCAGTAGCAGCTTAAAAAATATGAAACGGCAAAACTTGTGTCTTTTTGAAATACTCAATTGAGGCTCGTGCAATGATTTTTCCTTCACCACATTCGGGAATTTCACAAAAGTTGCTTTATTTGTATTTTATAAAAATTCGAATGACATATTGACTTTTTCATTTTTTAGAACGTGCTAAGTAATGTAAAGAAATCTCTTCTGCAAGGTTCAAAAACTTGATATCGAACCCAATGAGAACATCAACCCAAGGTCATCGTACTGGCATATTTTTAATAAAAACTCACTAGTTTTAGTGATTCGCTTGACCAATTAATATCTTCCAATTAATTAAAGTTGTTTAGTTGAAATAAAAAAGCCAATGGCACGTGCGGATTCGAACCTACGACCTTCAGCTAGAGACGCCGTTACTCTATCACTTGCCTCGATCCACTCGTACACCAACTTCCCATCTCAACCCCACCTTTTGAATTTTCCCTCCTTTTTGCCAATTGAAATGGCCATGTAGAGCTTTAGTATACTTCATTTTTACTTATTAAATTCACTAGTTTTAGTGGTCCGCTTGACCAATTAATATCTTTCAATTAATTACGGTTTTTAGATGAGATAAAGAAAGTCAGGGTCACGTACGGGACAACAATGAAAATTAAATTTCATTAAATTATGCTATTTTTCAAATTAACTGTTGTATTGTTCGAAATGCTTTCTTTCGTATTGGATACAGAAGCGCGAATGTAACACAGCCGACGTGGCTGCATGACTGCAAGGAGGTCCTCTTCATTCATGTCATTACGTGATTTCAATTTTCTCTATGAACTGTTTCCTCGTTTCTATGGGTGTGCTGTACCGTACACTTTTTGCACTTCCCCATGTGTAGATATCTAGTGGTCTCAAATCGCTGGCCACGAGATGAATGCCATACTTTTTTTATCAACTAGACTCGTTAAAATATAACAATGTTCTTGTGATGCTGCTCTCCTTGGGTTCGATACACGTTTGTCAACCTTGCAAAAGAGATTTCACTAAGAAAAGTTTTAAAAAACGTAATAGTGAGTATATCAAAGATTTATGAAATTCGGCAAATTTCGTAGATAAATTTTATGAAAAAATCATTTTTATGGGCCGTAATTGAGCTTCGTGGTTCCTCCACTTTACCGACGGGCCTGACAACCGGCGAGGGTGAGGCCTGCTGAAGTGTGACGAGGGGTCGTCCGTTTCAAGGACCTTCCGTCAGCACTCCAACGTGTACACGGGAGAACTTTAGCGATCTGGCACTAACACGGGACGATTCTAGACTTGTTTGATATAGGTTGTTCAAAGTGTGACATAGCATCGAAGAGTGCGTTGGCCCTTTATAGGGAACGCGCAGGCTCGATGGTTGGGCGGAAGAATTAAATGATGATGGTATATAAAATTGTATATACTGGGAGCATGTCTATGTTATGTATGTATATCTATTTGTATATGTATGTTCTAATAGATCTGATTCAGTCATCGACATATGTTCAAAAATTAGGGATGATCGAGTGCAATGTACTAAAAAATATATCTTATAATTAAACCAAAAAATACATGACAGTAATTGCAGTTGAAACCGTAGGTTTCAAAATTCCAAATTGTAAATTGTTATTTATATTTATTAACATTTTCAACGGGGAGGGAGGTGAAATCCCACTCGTAGGTTATATCCCGTCTTACTTGTCAAGAAACGCAAAAGCGGCTTATGTTTTGTATAAGTCCTAAAGCAATTTCAGGTGATGTTTATAGTTGTTAACCTTTTGAGCTATTAGGTAAGTAAAGTTTCAAAGTTTTGATGACGAGAATCCCTCGAAAACTCTACATGGGAACGTTTTCTACAAATTTAGGCCTCATCCTGATCTCTTTTTCATATGGAAATATAATTTTGAATTTTGATAATTTATAACGGATTTACAAGTAACGAGATTATTTTGTATGTGTATTTCTCTAGGAAAATTTATGCTTAAATATTTTCTCCCTCTGGACGTCAGGTATGTAAGGGTAGTTCTTAGAGTGGATGTAGTTCCGCCCTGATTCACAATTCGAATTACCGGTCTTACGATTCAAATCCGCCTGGAAATTTCGTATGCAAATCAATTATGACTTTATTAAAGATCAAATTAACTACAGAAATTAGTTTTTGTGCATTTTAGTGATGTTGTTGAATGGACTTTGCTTTTTGTATATATTACGTTTTATCTTCCGCCTTAGAAATCGCGTTAGAAGAAATTCAAAGAAATCGTGAATGCGAACTGAGCAGAGGGAAAAGAATGTGTGTTATCGCCGACAGGCTGGCAATAAAACTTTCCCCGTTTTATAAAATCACCGCCGACTGGTATAAAATCGGTGGCGAGTAGACGGAATAGTTTAGGGTCGTGTGTGCGCAGCTCGTGCGCCCTCCGAATAACCAATGAAGAATCCCGATTGGCCACACGTATCAAACCGTTATACCATTGTGCCAGTGTGTCAGTGAGCGAGAAAGAGCGAGAAGGTGGGCGAGGAGGGAGGAGAGAGAAAGAGAAAGAGCTCGTATGTGTGCGCAACAAAGAGCGGCGCCCCCAATAAGGGGTGCAACAAATTCACATCACGGTCAACCCCCTGACTCTTTATTTATCGGCGGGCCAGACGCTCCAAATCACCGGCCCTTTGTTCCGCCCCCACACCTTATTGCCCATCGCACATTGCCCAGGCCACTAATGAGCCGACCTTAAGTTATATCGATTTTGACAAATCGTCTTACGATATAATGAACGGCAACAGATTTTGATTCTATTATCTAAAGCCGCCACCATTTGTTCAGAGAACGAAAGAAATGTGCATGAAAAATGTTAAAAAGAAGAAATATTACGAAACACGATCGACAGCTTGGGGTAAAAGCATAAAGATGTGAACACCCGATGCAACGCTATGCGACGCTACCCAATGCTACCCGACGCCTTGCCAGGTTTTGGTAGGGTATGCACATCTATGCAAACTCAAGCAAACGCCACGTACAATCACACAGCGTGTATCACAAATCAGTATCACAATCGCAACTCTTCTATTTAAAACCATGCAATAAATTCTTTGTTTAATTTTGTGAACACGGCCGTGAATAAATCGCTTGTTAAACATAAATGCTTTAAATAAAGTTATTCCCGTATTTTGATAAATTTTCTTCCAAACCGTCATAATTAAATATTATGATAAGAACTTATGCAGTTTTGATATCGTTTAATTTTATTTGTATTAAATAAGAATGGAATTAATATAACGATAAAATTACATATAGATTGTTTGAAAAAAAAAAAAAAAAAAAAAAAAAAAAAACTATAAAAATATGAGTGTCCTATTCTAACGCTATTCAAGGAAATAATTGTAATTTTATGAGCACAACCGTGAAATAAATTGTTAGTTAAATTCATTATATCAAAAAATGGTATTCCGGTTTTTTGACAAATTTTCTATCAAACATTGAAATTAATTAAAAAAAAAATCAATTTTCGATCTCAGATTTGGTTTATATTAAAATAAGTATGTAGTAATTAATATAATGACAAAAATATATTTAGTTTGAAGTGTCCGTAGAGTTGGTTAGCGTGGCAAAGCTTCGGGAAGATGTGCGAGGGGGAATGAAAACTTACGGAAAATCTGAGTTTGGATTGAGTCGGGTAGCATCGGGTAAGTGGGTTCCCGGCTCGGTAGTTGGGAGGGTTTTGTGAAATTTGCGGTAATGGAAACGGATTTCAACTTGCACGAAAGGGTTATACAATTCTATATGTGCCGTTAGTACATTTAGTATTTTTTATAGGATTAAGGACTGGTCAGTATGAATGCGATGTATGTTGGCATGCTTTTCTGAACACTTACAACAACCCGCTTATAGTAAAGTAGCCTTTTATTTTTTAGAAGCAATTGTACCGTACTTATAGCATGGTCAATTTTATAATTGTTTTTCTGATTTAAAATAATTTTTCAATCATTTATTTGATAATATAAAAAAAGAGGAAAAAATCCTTTCAGTCTTAGGCAGCAAGCACATCTCCATTGCTGTGCGGTATTGCATCGGACGTGTATACAGGCGTTACAATTTATAAGCACGATATAAATTTTAATATTTTTCTAAACATCCGAATTCACCGAAAACAAATTGATTTATTAATCTATTAATTATTCAATCACTATTAATAAAATAATATAAAACAATAAACTTTTTTTAAGTTGTTGATAATTGGTTTTAAATATTTTCTTTTATCTTGTAATTAGAGTGTTTTGTGCATGCCGTGTTTTGAAAAATAACACTCAGGATATGTATAGAGAAAGGTGAGTACTTACCGACATCTGGCAAATGTTGTTGTTTCGACAGCCATTCTTTTATCGTTGCTATGTCATTTGCCGACATTCTTATCTGAAAAAAAAAAAATAACAGTCAAGAGTCATTAATCATTATAATGTTTAGTTATAACTTTGAAAAATGTTTTAATATGTTTGTTTGTTAACAGGTTGAATTCTGTTTAAATGGGGAGTAATTTATTTTTAATTGTTTTGTTCTTGATTATTTACCTGAAGGTCCTTTTCGCGTATTCGTGTTCAGTGTCGCTTAATCTACATCTCTTCGGAGTCGATATGAATCTACAATTTTTCGCCCCTTTTTTTTTGTTTGGAGTGGGAAGGCACTATTTTTTAAACTGCCTTAAAGCAAAAAAGCAAAAAAGGCGCCGGCAAGATAGGGGCGCTTTTTTACAAATTGAATATGGTAATTTTATTAACTTATTTGCACAAGTTAACAAGCTCGAAGTCTTAAGGATTCGTGCAGGTATTGAACGGCACATTGTCCCGGCTTGAATTTTCGTCAGAGGCGCTATGAACTTCGCTAAATACGAAACTGGTTACGACGTGCAAAAATCAAACGAGAATTAAAAAGGATGTTTTGTTGAAAAATACATTTTTTCCATATCGCTACTTTGTTTTACACTAAAAACATAGTACAATAATGAAATATTTGTTTTCGTTTAAAAAAAAGTAAAATCGTCAGCATATATAATAAGCTGTTAGCAATGTTCCAATAGCATCTTTCAATTCTGCAATTGACCACGGATTTTTAAGATTGACTTCACGAGTTGGTGAGAAGATGTCTGAGATTTCACCGTGATCAGAATTTATTTGTATACAAGTTCGACATTTTCAACTATGACAAGGTGAGGTTGAGCCCTTTCGAGTTTTCCCTCTTTTTGCCATATTTTAAATGTCGTGTAATCGGTTTGGATTCTCGAAAAAGGCGGTTCTCTATGGCAAAAGGAGGGAAAACTCGAAGGTGAGGTTGAGATGGAAGGTTGATTTCCCAGTGGATCGAGGTCACGATAGCTCACGTTCTAGAGCAGCGGCGTATCTAGCCGAAGGTCGTGGGTTCGAATCCCTCTCGTGTCTCAACTAAAAACTGTAATTAATTGTTGGATCACGAAAATAGTGAATTAAAATAAAATATAAATTTAATTTTTGAGTTTTGATAAACTAACGAAATAAATTTTGTGTAAAAAAGATTATTAATTGCCGTAATGTTAGGAATTTACTTTTAATATACTGCAATGATCCAAATACACCCAAGGAGAATTCACTATTCCAGACTCCATTTATGGATGCTGGTTCTCCACTATCACTGGATTCCTTGGTATATGTGTTTGGAATCATTTTCTTAATGTTATGTTTATGACGAAATAAAAAAAGTAATTTCACTCAATCACATCCTGACATTAACAGCAAAGGAGAGAAAGGTCCGTCATATCAACATCAATCATAATTTCTACTATTCCTTCTCATTTTTTAATTTATCTTATTGTTTTAATATTAATATGTATTAAGTATTGAAGGATATTCTTTGAGAGTAGTGAATGATTGAAATCTGGCATACTTGACAGCCTGGCTTCCGGGAGTTGATGTCTTCAATCTGGTTTTGATTTGCTTTCAGATTGACAAGACAAGAGTTGATTTTTAGAATATTACATCGGAAAGTTCAATGATTGCACCAACAACAGAAATTTCATGTAGTACAGATATAGAAACTAGAAGGACTCATAGCCAGCATGAACGAGTGATCCAATTCGCTTACTCTTTTTCGTATGTCAGCGAAGAAGTATGGCAATAGTTTCTTAAAGACATTTATTGTTTTTCATTGAAGAAAGGTGGTTTATATCGGGATATAATAATCTTCGTCAATAGACATAAAGACATAATTCGAATATGGCGGATGTACTTTATATTCCACTGGGAACTCATCCCTTAAGACTAATATGAAAAACTATTAATTGGAATGCCACAGTTGGTATCACATCAAGGTTCTCTTCTCATTTGCGCCAATAAATTCATTCACGACATTGAGGTAGTATATTGTTTGCCACAGACCTGTCCACATGCATTTCACCAACCATTCATGCCAATTAATACACACTTAAAAATAAATATAGGAAACTACTTGATGACTTTCACCAGGAAACCACTACGTATATGATAATTTTTATCATTATATTATATTTATCATCATCATTATATTTCATTATCACCAACAGTCAATACATAAAAACAAATAAAGCAGACCTTACATCGCAAAATGAGTGTTGTAAAATGGACATTTTATTATCATGTTTTTTTTATAATTTATTAAGTCTTTATTTATTCATAAAAAAGTGTTTAGCCTTAAGACGTCTTGGTCAATTGACCAGCAGACTGGACTAGTCATTTATGAACAAATTGATGACGTTTTGCGTTGTTATAAAAAGCGTGCGGGAGACGTAACATTTACAGTTGAATTGTGAGATTTCCTCTTGGAGTCTGGAGGTCGCCGGCTTGCTCGCGTATTGTGGTTTCTCTGTGTGTTATTTTATCAGAAACGTCGCTTGTCGTATTTCCACTGTTGGCAAAAGGCCGAATCGCGTATGACACACAAAAACGGAGAGAAAGGAACAAAATGACCATAAACGACAAAAATGCAAAATTATCTTTTTGATAATTCGTCATTTCCTTTCCTGCTTGTTATTCTCTTAGAAAAAAATTTATATATATATATGAAAGTGAGGGATTACTGTTCTGTTTTAAGGAGTGTGGATATTGTGTACACAGGATGGTGCATTTTTCGATGCACCATTGAAAAAGAAACTGTTTGAATGGCTTATCAAGTAGTTCACGGAGACTCAGGTTGAAAAAGACACTAGGCCTGCTGACGATGTGCCGACGAGCACGAGACGTACTAAATAAAGAATTATTCAAAATTTAGAAAAGGCTGTTCTTTTCCTGTCACTTAATATATCTTTTACTTCAATTTTGTTTTAATTTCAATATAAACTATTCTTCTCAAATTTAGAAATAATTTTTAATTTTGGTTATCTTGCTGAAATTGCTGTACTAACAAATGTATGGTAAGTTGTGTAAAACTGTTGGCATAGATTTAATGCCCAATGAATAATTCCAGTTCATGGAAATCAATTGTCTTACTTTGTTCAGTCATTATTTAATACATTTTTTAGTTCTAAAAACATACCCAAATCTTGGGCCGATGTATTAAATTGAAGCTAATTCACACCAAAAGTACTCATATAATTATCATGGAATTGCCATATTTAACAGCCCTAACAAAAGTTTTATCAATTCACTAGTTTTCGGGGTCCGCTTGACCAATTAATATATCTGAAGTAATTAAATTTTTAGTTTAGATAAAAAAGTCAGTGTCACGAGCGGGATTTGAACCCCCGATCTTCGGCCGGATACGCCGCTGCTCCGCCACTTGAGGTCAGCAGCTCTTATCTAGCCGAAGATCGTGGGTTCCAATTCCGCTAGTGGCACTGACTTTTTTATTTCAACTAAAAAACCTAATTAATTGAAATTTTTTAATCAATATTATCTTTCCGTGTCTCCAGCGTACTTACTGATACAATTCAATCATGGTGAAAAAAAGAAAAAATGAACAGCATGAGCCACAGGATATTTAGAAGAATTGAACAACTTATTGGCGTTAAAAATATATAGATTTAACCAAACATCCTCTATGAAGAACTAAGTGTATGAGCTGAGAACTGTTTTTGCCAGAATTGGAGATAAGATTCAGGAAGGAAGAGGATGTCACGGTAACAAATTTAAATTACAACATTTAAGCCCGAAAATAGAAAAGCCAGTTTGGAGATCTGGGAACGAGCTAGGCAACCGGCCGACTCCGCTGTGCTTCTGGCTGCGGCAATCTCGCCTTATTAGCTAGTCGTCTACTAAGGTACGGTCAAAGTGGGCAGAGTGTGGCAATCGTGTATTGCGAAGGTATACGGCGGAACTGTATGCGCTTTAATGAGACGAATGTTGGAAAATAAATATTTTACCTGCATCAACTCCTTCAGTACGGTTACACCTGATACAGGTCCGACGTGGGTGTTCCATCGCCTTGGTGGTTGTTATTTGGGTACCAGGACACACACGTCTTAGGGGCAATGAAAAGGCAGAGGAGGAAGCGAAGCCCGGGCCATCCCAACCTCAGGGCCTAACAAGTACGATCCGGCACCTGGCGCTAAATAATTCAATAACCATCATGAATGAAAGAAAATGGCAACGTCGGTGGGCTTTATCGGCGGAGAAGTTCTCGCGAATCGAGAGCAACTCGGAGACCCTGACTCGTCGAAGAATCCTCACGATTAAGGATAGGGCATGCAAGGTTGACCCACGGACACTTACTTTTAGGTCAGATCCCGCAGGCACCAAAACAGAGAAAGGTTGATCGACGTATCCTACCTAGTTGAAAGGAGCAATTCCATGCAAAAATCTAGTTTTCATTTTCCCAAACAACCGTTTTATTGTGAAATCTTAACATAATGCTATGTAAAAAATGAGATTTTAGTAACTTAGTTATGTAAAGAGAAATTTTATCTATTTGTTTGATTAAGTATGTAAAATCTGGGCGGACAAAGTAGATTTTTCAACAATAGGGATGAAGTAGTGGGTGAACTGGGTGCGTAAAGTGGAAGGCGGCGCCACCTCGCCACCCCTGGGAACAATGGCTTTAACTTAGAAGCTTCTTCTGGGGATTCCTAGAGTCGATGTCGCCCTGGGAGTAAATATGTAAACCCTCCCTCCATAAATACACTGTTAATCACCTCCTCTCGGCCATTGTCTTTGAGTTCCGGCTCCTTCTAAGATTATTATAAGTTGACGATGAGAAACTCGGATCCTTATTATTTTCTGGGAGGAGTTAGTTAGTTAGCAGCGATAAGTCGACCCTTTGATAATTATCAAAGCGAACAGGGGATTAATTCGTTCCTGTTGGCGGAGATTATTATCCAAGCTACCAGTTGGAGCATGAGGAGAAACGCTTTCATTGACTTTCATATCTTCAGAAAATAATCTTTTAATTTTATTTTTCAATGGTAAAATACTTAGATATGCAAATGGTAACTGTACAAAATAGAGACATCATTGTTATTTCATTTCTCTTTCCACGAAATGTCTAAATTTTCAAAAATTGCAAATTGCGAGTTTTAATTTAAATAAAAATTAAAATCCGATTTTTGTTTTATAGGATATTTTTATTAATTTTTGGCGTCAAGCAATGCTTCTTTTAAATCTATAACGTTTTATTCCATAGCACTAGATCACTATTTAGAAAAGTACGTATATTGCCAATTATTTGGAAAATTGACTTTTTTATTGGGAGGAGAAACAGATAAATAATTTCTGATCATATTCTATTTGCTTTTTTTTATTATTTCTCTTCTCTTTTTGTGTCAAGAAATATTACTTTTAAATCATTTTTTTTAAATTACATTTATTTGTTATATACAACTAGAAGTGTTGTATTAAGTAAATATGTTTGTAAATGGTGAATTTTCATTTGAGCCTCTTGCAGGAGAAGTTGCCCAGTGGTAACACTCCTTCACACTAACTTCTTCAGTCTTCACACAATGAGAAGGTCTCGGGGCCACTTTCGCTTCAATCGTCTTCGGGGATTTTCAGGTAGTGTTGGAAGTGATCAATTTCGTACGAATAGGATATTGTGTGTGTGTTCAGCGATTGATGAAATTATAGTTATATTGGGTTTTGATGAGTTCGTGTACAAACGGGATGTCTTTATGGATAGTGTAATTTGAAACGTAAAAAGGAGGATTTATAATTTGACGGAGAATTTTAGATTGGATTAATTGTAGACGTTGGGAATTGGAATCCTTGGTTGAACCCCACACTTCACACCCGTACGCCCAGCGAGGTCTAATCATTGTCTTGTAAATTAAAAGTTTATTTTCGAGGTCTAATTTGATCGTGAGTCGAGTTTTTAACAATTTATTTTTTAACAATTACGTCGGTTTGTTTGCTGTCTTTTCAGTATTGTATGGGGATTCCAAGTCAGTCGTTTATCCATGAAAAGTCCAAGATAACGCACAAGGGGTCAGTGGTAGGCAATGGAATTCCGTTTATATTCACCGTAGGACAGAACATAGGGTAAAATTGATCTGTGTGCTCTTTGTTAGGTTTACTTTTATTCTCCACTTTGTGAACCATATAGTTAATTCATTTAGGTGTTGTTGTAAGTGCTGAGCGTTAATTGAAGGGTCCAAATTGCGTGTAAGAATTGATGTATCATCAGCGAATGTGTGTGTCGAAATGTTAACGTGTGTAGGAATATCTGCTTTGTATATGGAAAATAGAACAGGGCCAAGTATGCGTCCTTGAGGAACACCCGTCCTTAAGCGTATATAAGGTAAGAATTCAGTTCTCTGAATTTTTCTTGAACTTTTCAATCTAGAACGTTTTTTATGCTATAGCACTAGATCACTATTTGGAAAAATACGCGAAAAATGTCCATTGTCAATTTTAAGGTATTTTATTTGGAAAATTGACTTTTTTATTTGGAGGAGAATCATGTAAATAATTTCTGATCAGCTTCTCTTTGCTTTACGTATGTTATAGGCGAGTTCAGCTATCAGCTAAATATATATAAATTCATTAAATGATGCACATTTATTTCTATAATATTATTATATTATAAAATGTTTTGTAATTCATACGAACTAATAACTGGTTTCCAGTGTATAAAATGATAAAAAAAAAAATCTGAATTCAAAGAAGAAAATTTTTAATATTTTACATGGGAATGTTTACTTTCACAAAGATTTGGCCTTTTATATGGAGAAATTCTAACGAATTGAATTAAATAATTATTCATACCACTGAATGTTTCCATCTCAAGCTTAATTTAAATCATTAATTTCGAGAAAAGTGTAACCTGATCGGTAAAATGTTCGAGTAAGTAGAAGAGACGGTGGACAATAAAATTAATATAAAAAATATTCTTTCATAGCGAAGCCTGTGTTAATATCCGATAACGTATTGTTCGCAAAAACGGATTTAAGAATAATGAAGACAAGTATAGTAAAACATGTAAGAGAAACAAAACACATTGTCTCGTTGAAACAAAGCCCATAGTATAGGAAAACAACCACAATACCTTGAATAAAACAATTGTTAACAAGGTTGAAAAGTAAGTCTTTATAGTGTAATAAAGTAAATCTTCAAGTAGACAAAAATAACATTTCCACCCAATATGAACATTCCATTAATAGATGGAAAAGAAAAAATACCAAGTATGGCTTGTACTGTAATAATGTCCATAACCTCAGACTCTAACCGATCTCTCACATGCAATCATGCATTTTAGTTTAAACAAACTGTGATTTTTATTTTATATTTGTTAGACAATAAAAAATTCAAGAAGAATATGTAATGCCATAGTTCATAAGGGCTAGATGTTAAACAGGCATATGTATATGACGTGTCATTTAAACAGCTCAAAAATGAATAGGGATAAGTCCAATTTTGTAGTATTTAGTTTTATTCAAAATTGTATTAAAATGCATTTAAAAAATATTATGGTTTTACTGAAGGAAAATTTAATTATGAAATTTTTAAAAATAACAATAAAATTTTTTAATTCCATAATTTTGTTTATTGGACACACTGTTAGCACACCTCTGTGCAGCTGTTAGGCATCCTGTTAATAACGTTGTCACTAATTTCAAAAGGAATTTCACAGCAAGGATGTTGCAAAGCTGAACTAGTTGTTGGAGGTCAACAGACTGCCCTGACGATCGAACCTTCTCTGCAACGCATCCCACATGCGCTCAATGAGGCTGAGGCCTGGAAACAACGGGAGTAGGGGTAAATGGATAACTCTCAGGTTCTCTAAACATTGGTGAACAACTCTTCCTCTATGAGGTCTGGCGTTGTCATCCAGAAATCGAAAAATCCTTGCCAATGAGATCCCTGTATTGAGCGATGAATTTCTCGATCATTTCTTGGACATAACGGATTGGAGTGAGGTTGACTTCAACAGTATGGAGTCCAGTTCGTACTGCAGCGTAAATTCCAGCCCAGGCTATTACACCGCCTCCCCCAAACTGCACTAAGGTATCACGAACTGGGACATTCTTCTTATCCCCTGTTCTCGGTAGACTCTTCGGTACTTGTTATCACTCTACCGAAAGAACCGCGACACACAGTAAACATAAGGGCATTCCATTGAGGTTCTCTTCTAGGCTGAATCATATTCTCCTGAGATGTGGTTGCGGCTGTTGCTGGGCAGAGCATACGGCGTGGGCCTAACTCCTTTACATTACGAATCGTTGGTGTTGACAAAGGCCTTGCCAAAACATCTGATACTTCATTTACGATCTGGCGGGCACTGAGGAAACGGCTCCGTCTTGCAGCAATGACAGTATTTCTGTCCTCCCTTAGCGTCGTAATTGGAGATCCACCAGCAGGCCTTCTAATGGCATTAGAGCTAATGCCCGGGAGACCACGCTCTGAGAAACACTACTGCCTTTGCGATACCAACTTGACTTGGTGACCTCAATTACTCATTCTCACAATAATATTGCAATCTTCTGCTTCAAGTTAATCTTTACTATACTTATGTAAATCCGTTATTAAAAATGAGGATTAACAATTTTCGACTATATTTTATCCAACAACAAAAATACATCGATATAATAAGAATAAATTACTAATATCCCTATTTAACTATGATCCGTTTACATATTATCAAATTATGCTGTTCAATTATGTCTAAAAATATTCAAATTAAGAAATTTTAATTGATCAAAACGTTTATTTCCTGCTTAATTAAACGTTTAAGCTAAATCATAAACAAAAACGAATGTATATATTTTTTAACATTAATAAATATGTAAAAGAGTTTGTTGCCCATCGAAATGACAGAAATCAGATGCTTTATTAGAACTGTGTCTTGGTGTTATTACGTGTTTAATATTTATTAGTTTTAACAATTTTGAATCTATTTTGACACCACAGCATCTGAAAAAGTGAGAATTCAGTTTGTTTATGATAATGATGGTGGGGATTATTTAAGATCCACCGACTTATATGATCCGCTTCATCATTATCATCTTTATCCTTTGGTTGATCATACTAATTGTTTAGTTATTAACTTCATATATATTTACTTTACGAACTAACGTTAATGTAAGTACAGAGTAGTAAATTTATCGCAATGAAACGTAAATTTTATAATTAGAGATATCTCTCGAAATAAATTATTCATTCGGTCGTATTGTTTATCTTGGCTCTGTTTTTCTCTACTCTTTCTCTGCTTCTTTGTTTCTCTCTCTCTCTCTCTCTCTAACTGTTTCTTTGTATTTCCTTCTCTCTTCTTCTCCCTCTATGTTTTCCTCTTTCTATCGCACTCTTTGACCCCTTCTCGCTCCCACTGTTTCAGTTTCCTTCCACTTTCTTTTTTCTTTTTCCTTTTTATCACACCATTTTTCTTGCTTTTTCTATCTCACTCTTTCACTTTTTTCTTCCTATATTACACTTTCTTTTCTCTTTCATCTCACTCTTACTCTTTTCTCTTTCTTTCTCTTTTTTCATTCTTTTCTTTCTATCACAATCTCTCTTTCTTTCCCTGTCTTGCTCTCTCATTCCTTTCTCTCGCACTCTTTCTCCCTTTATGTCACGCTTTCCCTTCTCTCTTCTTTGTTTATTTTGCTTTTTATCACACTCTTTCTTTTTTCTTCCTTTTTCTATCTCACTCTTTCTCTTTTTTTATTTTTAAATTACACTTTCTCTTCTATTTCATTCTATCTTACTCTTTCTATTTTCTCTTTATATGAATTCTTTATCTTTCTACCACAGTCTTTCTTTCTTTTTCTATTTCTCTCTCTATTTCCTTTATATCGCACTCTTTCTCTCTTTGTCCCTTTTTCAGTTCTCCTTCTCACACTTTCTTTCTTTATTTTTATTTTTATCCCACTCTTTCTTTTTCTTTCTTTATGTATCTCTCTCTTTCAGTCTATCTCGTTCTTTCATTTTTTCTCTCTCTCGTTTATTTTTCTATTTCTTTCTACCACAGTCTCCCTTCCTTTCTCTTTCATTCTCTCTCTCTCTCTCTCTCTCTCTCTCTCTCTCTCTCTCTCCTGCGACCGCTTTCTTTCTTCCTTTCTATGTCTTCTTTCTCTTCTCCATCTTCTCCATCTCTTGCACTATCTCTCTTCCTCTCTCTCCCTTTCTCTATGTATATCTATCTATATATTTATCTAATCTATCTATTTATAGCACATACGTTAACAATGCATGTATTTTATTGCAATGTGTCTTTAATTTGTTCCGTACCTATCTAAAGATAATGTTTACAGATCATTCGTGGTTTTTTTGCTGATTAACAATAAGTCGGTACGTAAATGATAACCGGTACATCATACTTATTATTGCCGTTATTATGAAGTTAGGGAAATAATACCGAGAACATGGGAGATATATCGGGGAGAAGGCCAACTTTCGGCATTATGACTTCCCTGTTTACAAGTTCAGGATGAGGGAAACAATACCCGACTTTTGCCGAATTACAGGTTTCTTGAGGTTTGATTTTCCTTTCAAGACCTAATTTGCGGCTTGATTATTCATAAATGTTCTCGTCGTGTAGTACAAGAGATTCAATTTTTTTCAACCCGATCAATTTTTCTTTGTCTGGTAATGCCAATTTTTCAATTACTGTACTCGAGTTTTAATGTACTTTTTTCATAGTGATAAAAATTTATATTAAACCTGCATTTTTGTTTTTGTGTTCCATTGAACATCATCATCGAAGTCCATTACTTCCAAAGGCCACCAGGATTTGTAATAAATTAGTATGATTCACAAAGTTTATTTTTCTTTTTTCCGCCGTGTTTAGATGCGGATTAACCTTGGGGATTCATTCGCAAGGCCAGTTCTTTTGCGTTCTTCGACGACAACAGTTTTGACTACGACATCAACACACGACCTTCTTTCCGAACTGATTTCTTCTGAAGTACAGCCAAAATGTAGCATAGTTCGTCTTTTATTTTACAACAATGTTCACAATATATTTTTTAAATTTTAATTTTATTTAAAATTCACAGTGAATGTTGAAAGGTTAGCAGAGGGATTGGGTCATCCATATAATGTTGGGGAGGAGGGTGTAAAAAATTAAAAATGATGGTGGTTAGCTGTTATTAAAGAAAGTTTTTGTCTGCGGCATAAGAACTTATTTATTCCAATGGCGGTTTTCTACGTGATCACTTAACCCTTTTAGAGAGCAGACGGATTACATTACGTATCGAGTGGGAAATCGGATTTTCCGATTTTCGGACACTTAATGCATAGTGTCGTATAACACTCGTCATGAATAATACATTTTGAAATTGCCGCGAGCGTTTCCAGCGTTTTGTAAGACACTGTCGATTAGCGGACCTCATGAAAACCCGGCTTAAAAAAGCCCGACGACCTCCATCTCGAACGTTTTGAAACACGATAACGTAATGAGACTTTATGCGATTAGCCAAACTAGATAATCCTTTATTCTTTTGTTCTCTTTCCAGTAGGACGAGGCGTTATGACGCTTTTATCTAACGAAATATTTATTCCACTGCATTATCCCTAATGGGATTAACTGGTTTAACGTCATATAAATGTTTCATTAAATCAGACTGTTTCTCTGATGCTAAATTAACGTTTTTACACTTGGTTCAATTAATAAAACGATTATTTATTGAAACTAACAAAAACCTTTGCAACACAAAATTGATAACAGTTTACAATCGTTCTCGTTATTTTGAACTCATACGTTTTTCCCCTTTTCCTTTTTTTTAACAAATAAATTTTTTGGTATTTGAATAAGCTCAAATCTGCACATGTATGTGCATATATATAATAAATATTATAATAAATATAATATATATAATAAATAAGTTGAGCCTACCATTTCTACCGGTCACTTTTCAGTTCCAGATTAACCATAAACTGTAAAAATTTAACACACCATCGATATATTTAGTTTAAAATTAAATCTATTGCCTTTCTACATTATTTACAGCTAATCAGGAACGATCGTAGTCAACATAAACAGTAAATAATATTTTCTAGTTCCTTTATTTACTTTTGTGTTGATTAACCCTATCTGCACAAAAATTAGCTTATGCACTTCCATTCTGCTATTGCTAAATATCGCTTCCATTTAATCCTTTTTCTTCGTCCGTTGCATTTGATATTAGTCTTAAATCTTTTTCAAAGGCATTTGAGTGAGTATGTCAGTAATAGTATTATTAGAGGAAGGTTAGAGGCAGCGCGAAGTACAAATCATTCAGAAGGCTGTTCGGGGCTTCAGACAAACAGAGCTTCACACTAGAAGGCCAAGACAGGTCGACCTGGGTCTGCGGAATAAAGAGACGATAGATTTATCCGTCATCAAGCTCTATGAAACCGGACTGTTACGGGAAATAGGATAAGAATAAGACATGTCCGAAATGTTTCGATTTCACCCAGAACTGTAAGAAGACTCAATGAATATGACCTCACGGCCCGGCACTCGGTGCCTGGACCTCTTCTCACCACACCTCAAAAAATGGCCAGGCTTCACTTGGCATGGGAACATGTTAATTGGACATTGGAAGATTGGAAACGAATTCTCTACATATGAGGTGAGAGTTGGCCTAAAATCTTCAGATGGACGTAATTTTATACAGAGACGTTCAGGAGAAAGTTACACCTCATTCTATATGGTTCCTCATGCGGCATTCCATGGTGGGCCGTTGGTGTTCTGACGCGGCATTTCTTTTGACGTCCGAATTGTTGTTACACGAGCAAGAATTCTACCTTTACAACAGTACTTACACGACCTAATCGAAGAAAATGTAGTGTATATGGCAGGGTTTTAAAATATTTATTATCTAATGGAAAAATAATGTGATGCAATTATTAATTAACCCGCAGGACTCACTAGACTAAAACTATCCTAAACCACGGTATTTAATTATTTTTAAAAAAGGATTGAACACCGCACACCCTCCATCTTTGTCATTTATATACGGTATTTAATTTATATAAGTGTAAACTAAATTTCTGTTCAGTTCTGATGGTTTGATTTGATTTGCAATATTTAATTTGCAAGAACTGAGATTTATGCACGACAGCGAAATGCGCAAAAAAATTGTTTACCTTCTTTGTAAAATAAAAAGTTCTAAAATTATAAATTATTTAAAGTTTTTCATTTTTATTTTTATATATAGTACTGATGAGTATAAATTTCACCAGTTCAACATTATAAAGGGTGTTCGCCTACTCATGTTACAAATTTTGCCAGTAGATTCTACTTTCTACTTGAACCAAAAATTCCTAATTAACTGTGATTCGAATCTGGGTTTTTTCGGAGTTATTCCACTTTTTCTGATTTTTTTAAGATTGCTTCAAATAAATAATGATAATTCAAAAACTGAAAGGTTTTTGACAAATCTGTTGAAAAATACGTTACATTTGTAATAAGATGTGAGAAATACTAAAGTTGTGTACGTTAGTGGAATAAGCGAGAATTTTGGAAGTTTCAAAGTTAAAAAATTTACTAGGGGGATTCTAAATTACTATTTCGAAACCTACAGAGCTGCAACTTTCAGAAAAGTACATCATTTATTGTCCTTTTTAATGGGATAATTGCTTTTTTCGTTAATTTCTTCAAAGATGAAGAAATTGATGAAGGATAATAAAGGGATCAACATATGCGACTGATCTAATACCATGGAAATAAAAATATGATCTAGTTGCAACTACTCTCTTACTGAGGGCACTTCATGACATTGTGCTTACTCTAATCATCTATATCATGCATGCCGACGTTCCAATTACTTCTACCATGCTATCTTCTTCAGTGATGAAGTCTTACTCAATACGATTCTATAATTTTCTAAAGCTGCTGTATTCTCCATAGATATACAGGTTGTATCAACTTCTGCAATTCACCCATTTATTTCTGAAACAATGAACATTAGCCAAAAAAACGGTCGTATACAAACCCCAAATTGAATTTTGGCTACGATTCGATTTTAGAGCTTATTTTATTTCACTTTTACTGGAAGGCAAATTTTGATAGGCTTGACCATTTCTGAGTAATGCCCGACTGAAAACGCGTGATGGGGTATTTTGTAACAAGATGGCCCACTCCGTTTATTTCGAAAGTAATGTTTTGTTTATTTTTGTTGCAAAAAGCATACCTTACTCACGCGTATTCCGTGATTAAACGGGTGGTCTATAGAAATTGATACACTCTGTATGGCATATTAGTGTAAACAATGAAAAATTAAAACTGGTGAAAGTAATTGCGTGGGACTTTGGTGTTGGATAAAATCTCCTTTCGCAATTGTGTCCAACAAGCCTTAAAACTGACTGCATACCTTGACTTTCAACGTCTCACGTTTAACATGAATCAGCAAACTCGATCTGAGCAAAAGAGACAGCACGGAATATTTTATAAACACGGGACAATCGAACTGTCGACGCTAATATCGGTCTGGACGTACGTTATTAGCTGTAGGGAACCGTTAAAACTTACGATATCAAAATTTTCCAATCCTTTCACTCCAATCATAATCAGATTTGTAAATGTTCCAAGCTCCATTGAAAACTTACCCATCATCTCAACAGTTCTGTAACGCCGGCCAAAACCTCCATTATGGCGATTAGTCATCAGCGAGAAGTGCGATGGGAGAATAGAGGTGATTAATTGCTCCTCCTATTGTTACCATGCACGTAAGGTCGTCGAATTGCATGTTGTAAAAAACATTAAATTGCAATGAACATACGTAATTCTGTTAACAAATGCTTTTCATAAAAATATATTCAACTGTATCTCTTATGCTACGAATATTTGTGCAATTTATTTAAACAAGATTCCTCAAGAACAGAAATTGCAAGGAAAATGTCAGACGGATATAAGCCACCTACAACGGGATTAACTGAGCAAAAAACCAGCTCTCGCGCATATATATATTTATTTAGCCAACACGTAGAGATCTGTTTCTTTGTTTGTTTTGAGTTGTCTCTGAGGGAAGTAGTTGTTGGGTGGCACGGATCCCCGCGCGACACGCCTTCCTAAGTCTCGAGAGGTGATTATCTGCGCACACACACTCTGCAAACAAGCCCGGACTTCGTCCTAATCAAATATCGCCAGGCTAGAGTTTGCCTCCTTTTCGGCTAAACTAGTCCTCAGAACGGATATCCTCAGCGCATAATATTGTTCAATTTTATGGAGGACGATCCGATATGAAATAAATATCAATGAGAGGAAAGCATAGGCGGACAAGATTCCGGAAGTGTTAGATACTTTTTTATACAAATAGGAATTTAGTTCAATATATAACAAAAATTATATAATTACATGGATTTGACCCCCATCTCAAATTTAAGAATTCGACCTGATTTATCCTCATTTTCTGAAACACTGTCGAAGGACATTAGGTTCATTACGTACATTATTCTATCCTAGGTACAGTCTCTATTCTTTGTACACTGGAATCATTCGGCATCATATGAGCTTCAATCCCTAAACGCAACCCCTAACTTCCTAAAGCCTCATTAGACTGCGACCAATTCGATAAGGCCCAAAACCATAAATCCCAAAAGTTTAACGACCATCAGTTTGGATTTTCTAGCTGTCACTCAGCCGTCATCCACCCAAGGAGTCATACCCCACTTAATGTGGACGGGTAGTGAATCGGTTTCTCCTATTCGGGTATGCTTTGAACATACGTGTACTCTGAGCTCGATTGGAGACTTCTACCGTAGGCGGACTCCTCTAGGGGGCAGTTAACAATTCCACTTTAAACGAAACCGCGGCGGGAGCGAATCCGGTTGTTTCTACGCTGAAGAACCCCCACTACTCTGGGCGGTAAAGTGGCCTGCTTTATCTAGCGAGTGCGAGGAAGACTAGGCTGATTATTTTGGCTGAGGTAGCTCTTTGCGTGCGGCATGCAGACTCGACCATTCGGAATGGGCAAACGGCGAGCGAGGTTGTCTTAGCCTCTCGGGGCTGAGCAGCCTCTTCACCAACGCTACGGCAATAACTCCCTTCTGTCGTACATAGAGGTGCGTCAGCTCTCAGCTTGAGAATCAAAACGTGCGAAATGGCCGAATAAGCTAGGTCCTTTTTAGGACGACCGAATATACGAGAAGCAACGGTCCCATGTTATAGCCAGTGATGAACGAAGGGCTGTGAGTTATAGAGTAAGAATCCTTGAAATATGGTCAATTCCGCATAGCTTAGTGTGCTCCGCAATTGCTACTGTCGCTCTGTCCTGATATAGGCCTTTAGGTATCGCCAGAAGACCATTGAAAGAAGGGGGTATGACGGCTGAGTGACAGCTAGAAAATCCAAACTGATGGTCGTTAAACTGTTGGGATTTATGGTTTTGGATCTTATCCGAGAATTGGTCGCAGTCTAATGGGGCTTTAAGAAGTTAGGGGTTGCGTTTAGGGATTGAAGCTATCAGGAAAATCATCGTAGTTAGTTTCTCTTCAAAAGAGACACACAAATGGATCGATTTCATCAATTAGTTAATTCGGCCAATTTCCCACCAGCTTAGAACGAAGAGGCCGTCTATTTTCCCAGATGTTTTTGGAGCAATAGCGGGCCGGTACAAATCGTCGGCAAACGAGCCGATTTGAATATTTTATCCCCTTCCTCGGTAGAAATAATAGATTATTCATGAATTAGGAAATCGAACGTCAGATTTAATCAAAGGACAGGTAGAGGCAGAAAGCGAGATTTTGGATTTTCCCGTGATTTCAAGTTCTTTTTCAGGTAAGCCACAAAGATGGAAAAAGTTAATACGGAATAAATATTTAATATAATTTATCTATAATATAAAATTTATAGGCCAGGCTCAAAAGAACTTACAATAACTTAATATACAATATCCAAAGTAGTCCAAAAATAAATAATATAAAATTCACACGGTATATAATAACACCAAAAGATTAAAAAGTTAGAGAGTCTGTTACATGTTACAGATCTTTTTTTTTTTTTCAAATATATAAAGAGTCTGAGAAATATTTACAGTCTGCAGCAATTGAATTTTCCAGGGAGGCGAGACGGCTAAGCAAGCCCTTATTGCCTCGCCTACCCAGTGCAATTGGTGCTCCAAAAAAAATTTTGAGCACCTCTCAAAAAGAGTTAAGGAACTCGCAGGTCAAGACGTGTGAGAATTGAGAACTGATAACTGTCCATACAAAACCAATGAAACCCAGCAGCTCTAAGCTGGACGGATTGAACTAGATAATCCCAGTGTTAAAAAATGGACCCCAGCCATATTCCAGATGACTGTGGACCAATGATTGACATAATATTTTAATAGCTAAGAGATCACCAAAGTTAGAAGTATAGCAATTGACAAAATCCTGATTCTTTAAAGCCTTACCTTGATGATGATTGATATCGTGGGATGCGGTCTGGTGTGATGTAGGTGATTGTCAACGTTTCGATCTTTATTGAGATCATCTTCAGAGGTCAAAGTGTTTTCCGTGGAGGTGTGCTATTCTTGTGTGCAATGTTGAGAGTGACCCTTGTGAGCTTTCGGGAGCAACTCCGCGCAGGTGTCCTGCCTATAGAGAAAGCGAGCTCAAAGTGTCACACTTGGTTGAGGATTGCAACCTCGGCTCCTTAGAGGGAGCGAGTTGTGTATGGCATTCGAATGAAATCTTACTTGGACGAGTATGTAGTTGTTTCCCCTGTTCCGATTTTTAAGGAAAAAAGTTTTTTTCCTCATCTGCAGCTGCAAAATATATGTATGTATATATCTATTTGTTTGTGTTTGTAGTTGTTTGTTTGTGTGAATGAGTGAGAGAGTGAGTGATTGAATATCGGATACCTCACCCACTCACTTTCCTTACTATGCTATATTAAAAACAAAATTGTTGGATTTTGAGTGGATCAGTGTAAGGGTGTGTAAGTTATTATCTCTAACTGTATATTTCTTTTATATTTAACTGGTATTTTCTGTCAATAAGTTGTTCCTATTTAAAATTTTATGCGTAGGTATGGGATTTTCATGGAATTTAATTAACCTAACGTAAGTTTCCAGTTTTTCTACTGAATTGAAAGCATAGTTTTTTCGTCTTGTATATCTAGTGTGAATAATTTTTTAATTGCCAATTTTCACTGGCTCTTTATTCCAAAATTAAGGTCAAAGGCTTATTACGATTTGGGCGCCGAAAAATTCGTACCCTTGCAGTCTCCCACTGTCTCTTTTTTACATATTTCCATATTTCCCTTTTTGCTAATTTACGTTTTACTTTTTCGCTCGCCATTACTTTATACCGAGGTAAATTGACTTTCAAATTCCATCTAATATCCATAAAGTTCCTCGTTGCTCACCGTCCTCTATAATCCTGCCGGGGCATCCGATAATGAAATCCTGTCATACATTGATGTTTCAATTAATTTTCATTTTAGTTTGTTACACGGTACGGCAGAGAGAAGCCGGCCAAGTTCCATGTGCACATTTTCGAAATATTCCGAGTACGTTCATACCAGAGACCCCGAATATAGATCCATCTCAGGGGTGTAGAAGCATTTCCAACACAGCACAGCTAATTCAATGAGTTTCACGCTTGGTTCCGGGATGGTTGGTTAGTTGGACAATGGGAAATTTATTTGGGCTTTCAAATATAATCCATTGAAATTTGAAAACTTTCCTCGTCATGGGACTGTGCTCGTTATGCAGCTCTAGAGTAAACGAAGATATTTTTCACTTTTTTGTGGTTTGCTCAATTTTATCGGAATATCGTCTTCTGAAAATAGGCGATGCTGCCTTGATTCGACAATTTAGTTGATGATAACTTTGAAAAGAAAGAATGAAAAACGTTATGCTTTATTTCCCTCTGGTTAAAAAATGTTAACTTTCGGTTATGTTCTCCTAACTATAACGGTGTTATGAATCATATGTAACTATTTTTTATTTTATTTATTTATATTTTTTACGAGGGTTCGCAACAGCAGAGGTCATATAAACCCTCAAAGTGACGGTGTTTAAAAAAAAAACAACACTAGAATGGATCTATCATTGCAGTACTTTTCATTTGTTTTAATGTTTTATCACTCCAGGCGGATTGTTATCGTCATCGTACTGTATTTTTATAATATATTAAGTTTTGTTTTTGGACATAAAAGGAAGAATAAATTAAATATGTCCATTTTCAACTGAATTTTGTCTCCACGAACTGTAATCGATTCAATAAAGTTTTGCTAAATTTCCATTTATTCAGTGATGCACAGCTTTAATAGTGAAAAAGATTATTAATTAGTAATTATTTCTTCAAACTAACATAGTACACCTTTTATTCGTAGTGGGTTTAAATATTTTGGTATAAATACGACTATAGTATTGTTGTTGATTATGTTTTATAAATGATAAATGTAGGGATGTGCTATTTGTCAGATGAAATTTGTCTTTCCACAAAAAGCCAGCGGGTCCGGATTCGAATTCATCAATAAGGCCAACTATCAGAAGTCAACTCGTTCACGCGTTTGAAATTGACTTTAATTTCGCTGTTCATTTGTTCGAATACGGACAATCCCCAAGAAGAAACTTTGTAGTAACGAAAATATGTCTAAATTTAATAAACGAAATATTTCTAAATATGCAATCCTCTATGAAATAAATTAAAAATGTCTAATTGAATCAACTTTCACTCAATCTACACGTTTTCTATTCAACCCGGTTTAAAAAGTAGAAAAAAAGAAATCAGAAATGGGAAAAGTTATCAACAAAAGTCTATTAAAAATTACTGTTTGGAATTCCAGTTTCCCCACGCGTTTCGCAACCTCCTTTGGAAATGTTTTGTTTAAGCTCTAGAAAGTGAGCGGGCTCAAAAGTCTGATTAGGCAAGAGAAGATAACACAGCGGCTAAGACTCTTCCATGAATAAAGGCTCTGTTTGCCGTGTAAACGTAACCTGCATTAAAAGTATCAAGGCACAAACACTTCTAAAAAGTTTGGAGCAACAGAGATAAACTAATTTCGTCCCATCTCCTTGGCAATCCCGTTCTATTATAACTTCACAAGCGTCTTGGCTAAAGACAATATGGGATTTTTACTTTGCCGAGAAGATAACCTCTTTCGAAATGAATCTATAACTAATCTTCTCTGTTGGGTCAGCTGGCTTCTTATCATAAGCGACTTTTTCCTCGGGTGATGATGGTTGACGTAAATATTCGCTTGATCTGTTCGAATATTTTTTTAAAGGTTTAAATTAAAAATGTTAGATAAAAACATTTATAAAAGCTTTATATATTTATGCTGGTACTGGTGTAAGAAACAGTTTAATATATATATAGGTATACGAGAGTGTTTGAATTTGGGTGCTCATCATACCAATTCGATTAGACGAAGCTCTTGGGACAGTACTTGAGCTGGGAAACCGGTTGACGCCTCCCTGGGTACTCCTTGTCCAGGACGATCTTGAGGTGCTCGCCAGGTGGTGTATACCGCCCCACCTCTACCAAGCTTCGTTTTTAGAACTCAGATTGGGGTTCGGCGGTTTTCGCATTGTTTTTACAGGCGGACCAAAAATCGGCGAGGTGTACCAGGTGGAGTTGAATGCAATCTGGCAAGCGCACGGGGTGTTCGAGACGAAGGAGGCTCTGGTCTGTTACTCTGTATCAGCTATCCGTGACAATTTACCGGTGGACTATCTAGTCGTGTTCTTACTAGATAGAAATGCTAAGCGGGAACGTCGAATAAGTCAGGCTGGAAGGAAACGAAAGTCGTAGGAGGCAAACCTGGGACGTCTAGACCTCCAGACCGAACCACCGGCATCCGCCCTGCTGACATTGTACGAATAGCAAAGAAAACTAGGCGCCGTTAAATAGGGGGCACCCTGGCGTGGTCGCAAAATCAATAATGGAAATAATTTAATAAACAAAAATTTAAAAAAGCCCAATATCCGAGGGTGTTTAGTCCTCGCCAATCTTCTTTTCAGCGCCCAGCGATGAAGCACCTAAACGCTCAACATAACCAAGGCCCTGAATAATATGATGGCTTAGATTACTACAATATCTGCTAGGTTCTCTCAACTGATTTCAAATTAAAGGAAATCAAACTGAAAATAATTTGTATGTCTTGATGTAAGAAATGCTAACCGTTTGTATTTTTCGCACGGAATTAAAGACGTTAGCAAGCTACAGACACAGTCCCTTTATAGAACCGTTTAGGAGTTACGGGGCAAGGGATTGTGACTGCATTTGAATTTAAATCTGAATACTTACGCCAATTACTGTGGCGTAAACAAAGGGAATAGAAGAATTATGACAAAGAAGTGGGCCTGTTCGTTTTTGATGCTCTTGCGTACACCTACATTTAGGGCAAACCTGCTCAGATGTTCTGCTCTCCTCAGATGTATCCTTATATATAGCTAGAAGTCATGCCACCCCATATAAAAACAGTCTTTGCGATAGTAGTGGGTCCCCTGATCCGATTTTTAAGAGAAACATTTTTCTTATATATATTACGGAGGGTTCGCGGCCAAGACTAGAAGGGTAAATGCCTGGGTAAACTCGTACCCTGTCTCTAAAAGGTCCGTGACCTGGTCGGCTCACGTGTCCTGCAAAAATCTCTTGGACCTGTTCACAACCCCCAAGATTCTGGACCATTTTATGTCGGGGAGTGATTCTTCTTCGCTTCTTCAATGATTTCAAGTCTAGACTTAGCATACCTTTCGCACTCTGCGAAGTGAGCCTTGCCTTTTTTTCTTTTATTTCGCAAAACGGCAAACGGGACCTGGTTGAATATCCATTACGGAAAGATGTCTTCTCAGTGAGCAGTGGCCAAAGTGATCAAAATACTAGGTTAGATAGACTATTATGACTTATTAAAGTCCTACCGTTGAACCAACTATGATGGAAAAGTTCTGTGTATCACTTTTGATATAAGTATTGCCAGAATTATCTAGTAGGGCATGGAGGAAATTAAAAGTAAATTTGTGATATCGTAATATGATAAATAAAGATGCCTGGGGGAAAACCCCTATCAAACACGGTGGCTACCACGTCCAGAAACCGAGCTATACTCTAAACCAGGTTCGTCTCTAGAGCAGAAAAAATGGTGTCAATAGTTTCAAATAGTTTCAAAACGTTGCTGGATCGTAGAATGGAGGAATTTATTTTATATGAAGAAAGGGTATTAGGAATTATAAATACAGTTTTTCGAAGATTTGGTACATCAAAGAAGCTTGATCGGTCTGTTACATGATTGGGAGCTTTATGATTTTTAACAGTGAGAATAACTGTGGAATTCTTCCATAAAACGGGAACGTGAGTGGTACATATCTTAATAGCAGGTCAAATGTGGTTAAAAATACTTCAAACTTCAAAGTGTGGTTTCCTCCATTATACCCATTCTCCTGGGATTATCATCTTGGGGATTTGTGTATGGTGTGCTAAAGTGAAGGAAGCTTGTTTGCATGAGGTACAATTCTACTCGCATGATCGTAACAATTAGTCAACACAGATCATTTTAATGTTCAATTGTGTACTACGTTTTTTTTTAAGTGTATCGGCTATTGTAAGCAATATATTTCTTGTTAAATTTGAATATAAAAGATTTTGTTTTCAAATATCCAGTCCAGTTGGGTGTCGCGAAATAGGGTTAAACCAAGTTACAATGCAGTTTTCATATTATTTCTAATGAAAAAATCATGGACTGTGTCGGGTTTCGAACACAGAACTGCTAACGTGACAAATACAAGTTGGACGCCCTGACTACTCATTCTTCAAATTCATAACCTAAACGTTTATATTTATAATGATATTTTAATCTGTTTAACAACATTTAAAAATCACACTGACTCGGCTGCAGACAGGCCACACTAGGCTGACACGTGGAAATCTCCCCGTCAAGGCAAACCAATTAAAACGTCTTGTATGCAGCGCACGTGTATCAGTAAAATCATACATTCACATTCAGTGCGAGGGATTAGCGTTGCACAACTAAAGTATGCCCAACCAGCAAATTTAAAATAAAAATTGACTAACAGTACTGATTGTAATAAGAAATTGACTCGTTCACTGATTCAGATGTGATGGCATATAAGAGGCCATTTTACACGTTGTTTGAAATAATTGTTTCAGGAAATGTATTTATTACCGTGAACGTTAAAGTATGTTCGGGTATATTCGATCTGTTAATTTCGCTTTTTTACGTCTCAGTTACACGAACGTATAATGTGACTTAAGACAAGCTAGAAACTAGCAGGCTGTAAAAAAGTTTGAATTAGATTTAACGTTAAATAAATAAAATAAATATTATTCACAATAATCGCAACCACACAACAAACATAATATTATTTCCTAAACCATGGCATAAATTATTTATAATTGTAACTTTTGTTGCCATGCGCAAAATGAATAATCGTGAAGTATTTATATTTTCAGGAACTGAAGTGTTTTCACAGCGTCTCAGTTTAACGTTCGTTATTATTGAAATAGACTGTTTGCTACAAGGAAGCTTATTAATAGACTTCACAAATCCTTCTTGAGAGGGAAATTATTTCCGATATTTTCTTGTTAGTTTTCTCTGTTTAAAAAAATAATCTTTCAATTAATATGAAAAATAATTTTTCATAGAAAATATCTTGCATAACTATGACAATTCTGGTTCAATAATAAATTAATTAAGGACATTTTTACTTGGTATTATAACAGCTTTACTTTTAATATTTTCAAATAGCTCAAATTTACTAATAAATCCGGTTTTAGACACACACACGTGCGTTCCCAGTACAAAATAGTCGAGATACTAATGAATATAAATATAGACAAAGACTAAAAATCAGACCTTGTTCTTATTTGTCAATTTTCGATAGTTAGATAAATAGTTGTCTTTAAAAGTAGACAATATCAACAAACTTGTTTAAGAATGCTAATTATCCTTTTATCTTAAAAATGAAGAAAATCAGCTCAAATTGTTCCTTTCCAGTGCCAACTTGTCAAATGTGTAAAATTGTTTTCTGTGAGAAACAAAACATTTTAGTGAAACATTAATTATCAGGAAATCAAGTATATTTCGTCGATTGACCAAATAACTCCTGTCAATTAATTAATCTTTATGTAAGGTATTGGTTGTAATAAAAAAATCAGCGTCACGAGCGAGATTCGAACCCATGATCTTCGGCTAGATACGCCGCTGTTCTACTACTCGAGCTATCGTAACCTTGATCCTCTCGTACACTAACTATCCATCTCAGAAAGACTTGGTTTAATGCATCATAATGTTCGCCCGCATGCAGCTCAACTCGTTTCTCATTTCTTGGATAGGGAAATGGATAAAAGAGGCGGCCAGAAGACCTACCGCACCTCGATGTGAATAGATCTATTGTGCTCCCCTGGCACTCATTGGCCAGTTTCAGGTTATTAACCAGCCTCCACTGCTTTGCCAGCGGTTCCTTTGTGAAGGATCTTGCTTGTGGTATTTCTTCTCCTAGTTGAAGAACCTGCACCTGTATAGACTTTTACAGAAACATAAAATGTGTTCTGCGGTCACCTCTTCTTCCCGGTGGTATCTGCACATTTTTTCTTCGGTCTGTACTCCCATCCAGTGCATGTGCTTTCTGAAGTGGAAGTGCCCTGCCAACCATAATCCTTTTGCGGTTTCCAGTAATTCTTTTGTAATTTTGCGGATGGTCGTTCTATGAATCTCTTTGAGTGCATCATACCTGTGATATTGTTCCACCAAGTTTTGGACTCATTAAGGATCAATTTTAAGATGGATCCTATTTTGTGGCAGTCTGCTAGGCCGCAGTAGGATTATTAGCTCAGAGTATTTCTTTTGGTAGTAGAAAAAGCACGATGATTTTAGTAGTACATTCTTCTGACATGTATCCTATAGAATATTTATGGAACATGAAAAAGAATCGGCTTAGGCCTAGATCAAACCTCTCTTCAAGAAAAACGGGATTCTGTTTCAAAAGAAAAAATCTGATCACTTATTTCCTTCATGCCTAGGAGACTTAAGACCATCCACGAGAACATAAAAGTAAGTTATTAAGCGCAAAACCATGTAATAAATTTTACTTGACCACAAAATAATTATCAAGTATTTTGGTAATTTTTTTTTCAAACTTTCAAATATTTAAATACGTTTTATTAAAACACATGAACTTCTGATATGGTCCAATATTGTTTTTCATTAAAATAAATAGGCTGTAATAACAATAAAAATACGTAAAGCTTAAAATGAACCGCAAAATACGAGATTCCGTTTTTTTCTCCTTCATTTTGTATTACCCGATAATATATTTCACTGTTCAAGTGGCGAAAAGGTTAAAACATTCTGCACAGTCGAAATAATTAATGATTTATATTTAATTCAAGTGAACTGTCCTAAAGGAAGAAAAAGGCGATAAAATTGTAAAATTAATGTTTCACGTCGTTGTGTATGCTTCTGTTTTACGACTACGAACTTTATTACATTTATGTGTTAAAACAATAATGATGACACTAATATTAGGCATCGGTACTGAATAAAAGAATTTTTTAAAATCAAAAATTCAATCATAAGATAATTATTTTTTAAAATTAAAGTTCCTGAAGTAAATTAAAACTAAAAAATAACTTACAATTAATAGCTTATATCGGGATTCCCAAGTTATTCGTTCCCATGCGATTATACAATAATTCAACTTGTAGTATCCTTGAGAAAAAGGGAATGCCTTATTTGATTCGTAACCATGTGATTTCGATAAAATTCGATCCGAATATCTATCGGGCATTATATTAGATTAGCACATCCTGTACAAGTATCCTTGATGGGATTCGCCACATTCCACAATTTTTCTGACCTCGAGCCCTTCCGTGAGAGGTAAATATTGAGCTTTCCCTCGCCGTCGAATATCCTCTCAAGAGAAAGTTTACTTTTCTCCTGACGTATCGTTCATAGGGGACCGATGCTGGGAAACGATCGGGAAACCCGGGTCCATTTGCGCCAAATATGGCCTTCTTCAAACATATCTCAATCGTCAACGATTAAAAAAAATAAAAACATGATGTAAAGATACGTTAAAAACAAAAAAACACCGTAGTGATTTATGTATAAATAGAAATTCTTCCTAAGAGAAATCTTTTTAAAAACTTCATCCTTTTGATGTTCATAATTGAATAATCATTTCATATTTTTCAGGTTTATTTCAAGAAAGGCGCCCTTGTTTTTTTACCATTGTGAAATTTTTTAGATTAAATCTTACAGTTTCAAAGCTCTCAATGAAAAGATTCTTTGATCTGTATTTCTTTCTCTTCCTCCATGAATTTTGGCTGAATATTTTGGCTGAATATGATACTTGTATCTTTATTAACATTTTTTTTAAAGTTCATGTATTATTTCTACCTTTTTTCTGTAAATAACTACATTCATTCCAATTTAAATTCATAATTATATATATCTATGTACTAATCAGGTAAAAATTGATGGTAGTACAACCTCCTTCATTGTATTAATGATTTATCAAAATCAACGTTTTTTGATGTACTGTAATACCATATAAATATACATAAAGGAACACACTGTTTATAATCATTTGTTTAACCACAAATAAAGTAACACGCCTAGCAGATTTATATGGCTATAATTGCATCTACCATTTATCTGGGGTGCTATTTTGATATTTACTTAGTTACACACTCATTTATCATGTAATCACTCCAGATGGTTAATGAACTGTTACACAAACTAAACTATATCTCTCCTATATAATTGACGTAGCTTACCTCGGGTTATCGATCAAATTGTTAAATATACATAAATATTCATCCATGTACCAACCATTTCCAGAAACATGTCAATGCATCTACAATCAAGCTAACTTAACTGTACTAGAGATTAGTTAAGTAAATTATACTGATTTAATTCTTTTTTTATAGATATTGTAGTTTTGTCCGATTATTCTTCGGAGTTAGTTTGTAATTATTGAGAGCTTTCAACCGAGTTTTTGTCTCGATTAATATTATGAGTCTGTTTCCCTATTGTTCTTTCGTAAATGTTCACTAGTTTTCGTGGTCCGCTTGTCCAATTAATACTTTCAATTATAATAATTTTATTTGAAATAAACGCAACAATATTATTCACAAAGGTACACTCACAAAGAAAACGGGATAATCGTATTTTGTTGTTTATTTGAAACGGTTTTTATTTTCTGGTCAGAACACCGTAAAAATTATTTATTTATTTACTAGTTTTCATGGTCCGCTTGATCAATTATAATGTCTTTCAATTACTTAAGGTTTTTAGTTGAGATAAAAAAAGTCAGCGTCAGGAGCGGGATTCAAACCTACGATCTTCGGCTAGATACGCCGCTGCTCTACCACTTGAGCTGTCACGATAGTTTTCTGTGAGAAACAAAACATTTTAGTGAAACATTAATTATTAGGAAATGAATTATATTTCGTCGATTGACAAAGTAACTTCTGTCAATTAATTAATCTTTATGTAAGGTATTGGTTGTAATAAAAAAATCAGTGTCACGAGCGAGATTCGAACCCATGATCTTCGGCTAGATACGCCGCTGTTCTACTACTCGAGTTATCGTAACCTTGATCCTCTCGTACACTAACTATCCATCTCAGAAAAAATTGGGTTAATGCATGATAATGCTCGCCCGCATGCAGCTCAACTCGTTTCTCATTTCTTGGATAGTGGATAAAAGAGGCGGCCAAATGACATACCACACCTCGATCTGAATTGATCTATTGTGCTCCCCTGGCACCCATCGGCCAGGTTCAGGTTATTAACCAGCCTCTACTGCTCTGCCAAGATACACTCGCTCGTGACACTAACGTTTTTATCTTACCTAAAAACCGTAATTAATGGAAAGATATTAATTGATCAAGCGGATCTCGAAAACCAGTGAATTTAATAAATTAAAATGAAGTATATCTTCATTAATGTTCTCCGTGGATATTTCATTTGTCGCCGAGAACCACATAGATTACACATTTGAAAAATGGCAAAAAGTAGGGAAAATTCAAAAGGTGGGGGTTGAGATGGTAAGGTCGTGTCCAACTTTGTTATCTCAACGAAAATTTAATTAATTGTATTCTAGAGTTAGACCCACCAACTTATTCATGTACTTGCATCCACCTACTAAGTTTTTTAGGTTTTTGGGGGATTGAATAAGGATTGAAAAGACTCTTTTGATGTATAGATTTATTGCGGAACGTCGTCTATAGCCTAATCACTTTTTTCCGTGCTTCATTGCACATCTTTTTTGGCGTTAGAATTACCTCACCGAAGTCGCTATACTCACATTCAGAGAAGTTAAGACCCGTGCCTCTTGAATCTCTGGGCAGAGTAGCCATGTTTCTGTCACGGTTTTGTCCATCTTCTTTAAGCTATAGTAGAGAATGCAGTGGCCGGTATAATAGATCTAAAATTTTCCTCACAAACCGTCTGCAAGAAAGTTCATTCGTTTTCCTTTTTGAGACATTTATTAACCTCTTAGCTTATCTCATACCTGGTTTTCCAGTTTTTGAGTTTTTCTTTTTCAAGCCATTTCTTGAGTTCAAACTTAAACACACTCAAGTGCTCATAGTTGTGGTTGTGGTTCTACGAGAAGACCGCTTTTTTTGCTATTTAGCCACCATGTTCATTTCTTTCTGTACCACTGTGTCCCCAACCCAGTTTAAGGTCATCTTGTCATTTTCGTAGAGCTATTACACAATTTACGCTCTCCCAGACAGGTTTACAATGGAAAAAATGTACTCAGTTACTTATATGTTATTAATTTATTTTTACATTATGTCTGTAGGCATTCTTAGAGCTCTTTATTGTCACTGATTAGGTTTCTTATTAAAGGACTTGTATAAATTAACCTAAAAACCTAATTAGTTTTCACTCGCCGTTTTGAGTAATTCAGCAAACGCACGAGTGAAAACGGACCCAAGATGTGAGCCCGAACATTTTCAGCATGAGTTCACGGACTTGCAGAGCAACACCAATCAACAAATTAATTACTGATAGCTTGTTCTTAGATTGAATGCTACCTGCGGAGTTTATCCATCTAGACTTATAATAACATTTTTATATGCAGAGAAAGGTTGCTCGGTGTGCTCTAAATAATAAACGTTTGTCATGACCTGGCTCCTTACAGGAACGTGGAAGCATTCAGCCAAATTTAGTAATAATTGTCGGACCCAGTAGCGACTTTCCCTCCCTTGTTCCGCTTTTTAGAGGACGTTATGTTTTAATTTTGTATGTAGATCTGTTTTATGTGTTTTGAGGTTCTGTGTTTTGTCTGAGTGCTGTTTTTAATGGAATACCTATTTACACAATTTGTTCGAATTGCTTAGTTAAGCAAAACCGTCATGTAGTTGTTGAACCTTAAAAAAAAAATAGGAAAACTAATAATAATAATTTTCTATTTCCATGCCGTTTTTTTGTCTCTTTGGTAAACGTAAAACGGCACTGGGCACTTATCTTAATAGATCGTGGTTTTATTTGGTAAAAAATGCTAAGCGGAAACAGGGTCATTTAGCAATGATACAGCTTTTATTAAGCAATGGAAGCCCAAAGTGAAAGTCTGCCGTTGGTTCTGGGTTCAGCGCTTTGATATTATATACATCTCAACCTCAAAGCGTGCTTTTCTCATTGATTAAAATTTGTTGGCGAGGAAAACTTCAGCTTTTCAAACATCGATCGAAAATACGTGCGAAAATTGATATGAATATGCATTATTCGTTTATTTTAACCTTTATCTCTTTTATTTCACTAACGTTTCAAATTGAGAATCAATTAGTTTTGATATATTTGTTTACATTTTGTTCAATAAAGAAAAACTGAACATATAAGGGCAATTGCATTTATTAACTTACGGAAAAATTGGAAAGTTTTTTGGATAAGCTTCCGTTAATAATTTTTAAAATTGAAAGTATCTGGGAACTATCTAGCTATATGAGAAGTTCAACATTCCAAGACATATGTATACAAGCTTTTTTTTTTATACAATTCTGTTTCCTAGCTACTTATTTGCCTTATATTTATATATAAAATGAATACATGCTCAATCCGTTTGCTAATTAAATAAGGTTCTTTACATATGAAGTGGTTCGCTGTGCAGTTCTTCTATGGGGTTATGTGTATTTTATTGATTATTGAATGGGCAATGTTTGCAATATTAGTCATTTGAGATGGAATAGCATTCAAACATTTTTTAAATTCAGTAACTTGTCTAATCCACCCAGCCACCACTATATGGAACACACTCTCATTCATTCTTAAATAATTCTTTCCCATTTATATACCATCAATTAGTGTGGTGTAGTACAAGATATTGAATTCTCCAGCAGCGAGCTAAGCAATGTAAGGACGGCCTCCCTCTCTGCCCTTCACCTGAAGTGACCGATGATCTTTAATAGCACTATCACGTTTTTTCCTTAGCCTCGATGGCTGACATTTTGAATGAAATGTAAAACTGAGGGTCCGGACTGACTCTTCGTATCTTGTCGCGGCATCCCACGAGTTCCGCTTGCGAGCTGATCAAAAATTGAACTCAGTTTACTAAGTGAGCGATGAACCGCTCTGAAAAAATGAGCAATAAGCCTGGAACGTACTTCCCCGATGAAACGCTATGCCCCGTTTTGGTTTGGTATGCACATCTATGCGACGTCAAGCGCATTTACGTCCACAGCGTGTGCCACAAATCAGTATCACAATCGCAACGCCTCTTGTGTTCTTAATGCATTATTTTCAGCAAAACCATGTCATAAATTGTTATTTAAATTTAATTGTTTTCAATTAATAATAAATTTTCACCCTAACCATGATAATTCAATCATTTTTTTTAAAACTCATAATTTTTGATCTCGGTTAATTTGGTTTATATTAAAATAAGTATGTTGTGATTAATATAACGACAAAAATACGTGTATTTGAAATAAAAATATGAGTGTCCGGTTCTTTTGTCTTCGACTCTACTCGATGCGACCCAACGAAAATCTGGACGTGGGGATCGCAGAGCACAGAGTATGTTAGCGTTGCATAGAATCGCCAACGGTCGTTTGAGCCTCTGGCACATGTACATCGAATAGTCGAATGAAGTCAACTTTAGATGATAAAAATTAATGAAATTAAATGAACACATGTTACATGCAATCTCAAAAGCAAAACTCCCTCACACAATATTCCTCCACCACATTTCTATCTCTGAAAACGACTACGTACGCTACTTAACATACGCCCAACTGGTACCGACATATAGAAATAAAAATAGAGGAAATGAACAGTCTTCCGTCTTCTCTTCAAATTACTTGGATGGAAATCTAACTAGTCGACAAAAAACAAACTGACGTTACAAAATTACTGATCGATTTGGACATGTGGACTAGAACTGTCGGATACCGCTGAACCTACCAATATCCGACGAATTCAGTCCTTTCAATCCAAATCCCTCAGACCTCGAAATTCCATTTGTAAATAAATTAATACCCACTTAATTCCATAAAAAACTATCTTTCCATCTTAACACTTTACCCCGATCCATGTACAACATTATCTATCCCTACAGTAAGACGATTGAACCTCCGCGTCGTCCTTATGAATAGTTCATGAATAACTATTCAGAAAGCTGGGAGACAACAGTGGTTGCTGGTTCCTCCACAGGATGTTTGCAAATGAGAAATATTTTATTTCACTACGTAATGTATATATTTGTACAGATCGTAAAAAAAAGTTACACGCCTAACACTACTATACCAACCCTTCAGCGTGTGCCGCTAGTTTTTGAATTTTGTCTGTACCCCATTTAACAATTTGTAGTTAACCAACAATTAGTAACCACCACTAACTAATGACTTCATTAAATAATTGGTTGTTTATATATACACCCAAAGACAAACAAAATACAAATACCGGACAATTCTATCTGTTTATTTTCAATTATAACTATGTATAAAGATTAATAGTTTACTTAAAACATAAACACAACTTTAACTAGTCCTTGTTTACCTTTATAGTGGTGCTAATCCTTGGATCCATTTTAGATTAAAATGATTATTAAAAATTAGTTCATTTTTTCATAAATTTCATACTTCCTAGGGCTAACTTTTTGAATGTTTTGATGGACAATAAATTTGAGTAAAAGAAATTATTCATTCGTGTTTCTGAAAATAATGTTTTTAATTTCAGAAGATCTTGCAGAGGTAGTTGTTTTTGACATCGACGGAAGGAGCGCCCGTCACATAGTCCAAGTTCTGCCATCCATGATCGTCTACTGAGAAGTACGGCTGCTAGAGATGTTTTATTGCACTTACAGTCATTTAACGATGTAGTTGACAGGTAGCCAAAATTAAACGTAAATGTCCGTAATGTAAGGGCGAATTCTAATCCAAAGAAAATGAGAAGGGTCGTGAGAATAGGCTAGTCTTTAGGCGTCCCGTATCACGTTCTCCACTACTGGAAAAATATCGAACAGAAAAGCAACTATTCGCAAATCAGCAGCTCGATTGGACACGTCTGTTCTATTAAAAATAAAGTGCCGGGCTGGTTTGTGTCAATTAGATCCTCCTTTTTCAAATACAGTCATTTATGGCGCAGAATGAACGCCATTCACGCATCGAACCATCGAATCATACAGCATTGAACTTTGCAATAAAGTACGTTGAAGAAATTCTTCTGAAGCTGTGGCCCTCACCGACAATTTCGTGTTAATGATAATGCTCGACCCCATGTAGCATGGAGGATGTGGGGATTATCACAACGATATGGCCAGCACGTTTTCCGGACATGAATCCCATAGAACACATAAGACCTGAGTAATAAGGTAGTTCAGTAGCTTCAAACCGATCTTGTTGAAAAATGGGAGACACAAGACGAAATCCAATCAGGAAGTAAGATGCATTATTAATAGCAAAGTTATGTAATAAATTGTTAGTTAAATTTCAATCTAACACTAAACGTTTTACGTTGTCTTGGTGATCTTCTTTCAAATTATATATAAATAATTTCTTTTAAACTCACGAATTTCTTATCTTGGTTAATTTTCTTTATATTATAACAAGTAAGATGTAATTAATATAACGATAAAATTAGTTATAAATTGAAATATTTAACAAAGTAGAAATATTCGGATTTATTTGTTTTTGAGTATATTTAAAAGAACGATTTTTTCTCGTATGCGTTTTTTTCCTATGCGTCTTAAAAAACCGGTTTTTATAGTCAATTAATGTTCTAATCGTAAACAAGACCGGTGGACTTGACTACCTTTTAACATTTCGTATCTATCATTTCAAGCATTGAAAATGACTTAGAGAAAAGTGAATGTGTGCTTCCACAAAATGCTTCCTATTCTTAAATATTTTTTATAATGTATACAAGAATACTCTGTTTAGGAGGTTGATGATATCAGGTCACAATAAATCAATTTTCACTGTCCAACTGACTTTATTTCTAACCGTTTCAACCCACTGGGTCATTCTCAGTCCGACAATCAACATTTCCGTCAATTATAAACTTTTTTTACAAAATCTGTGCTGACAAATACATTTTTATGTACATAATCTTTACAGCATCACAGCCTTATTGTACTCGTTTCTTAAAAAACTTAAAATTATACACGCCAGACTGATATATCTGCGATCTGTCTTCGTACGTTAGAGGCGTCACCTGTGGGGTCACCGAGCTATAATTGATCGCTAATTTCATTTCCGATATCATAGGCGAGAACCGTTTCTAGATCTCACTGTTTCAAGCGATAGTTTGATGTTTATAGAAAATCCACAACGAGCGACACATTATTGCTATACAATTCGTTTCACTGCAACACCCAAAAAATGGCTTCACTCATTTGGCGTACAGATAGTGCTATAACTTAACCGTTCAGTAGTACGCGTTATGAAAAAGAAACACTTTTAAAAAATATCGAGCGTACAAAAACCGGTTAAAGAGATTGGCACTGGACAACGCAACAAACCTACATAAACAAAAGAACCCCCTTGAGTTTTGTGCGATTACTTAGATAGAGTATCCGCAAAAATAGCAAGGAAATTGAAAAAAAGAAGGAAAAAGGGCAAGTTTAAAAATATGAGTTCCTTATGGGTTATCTTATCCAGATCAAAAGATAAAATGGACATTGCTCTAGTAGTTTTGTATAATAAATTATGATTGTAATGCCTCTTACATAGGCCAAACGGAATAACATTAAAAAGTATCATAAAAGAACACCTATCCACATGACGCCCAATATCAGGTGACCACATTTTCAAAAAGAGCCATACCTTTTAGCCAGACGATAAAACAAAAATACTACATGAATTAAACAACAGGAAAAAGGCTAAATTGGCTTGAAAAGGTTGAGTTTTTAAAAGCGAAACAATATATAACCTGTGATCTGCTGAATTTAATGACGGACTTCAACCCTAGTCCGGCAATGACGTTAGCAATCAATTATGACTCTCCACAGGTGACGCCTCTGACGTTCAAGAGACAGTACATCGCAGATATATCAGTCTGATACATAGAGACATGGTTGCAATGTGTATAAATTTATGTTTTTTAATAAAAGTGTACCATATAATAAGTGCTGTGATACATGGGATCATTAGAAAGATTAAAATATACAAGTTTATTTATGACTACAGATTTATCGTTTTTGTAAAAAATTGTATAATTGACAAAAGTGTTGATTGTAGGACCTTGAGAATGACCCAGTGGGATACATCTGATACAAGAATATATCAAGTTGTTTTCTGAAGGTTTATTTTTCCTGAAAAAATTGTGCATTCGATTGAAATGTAATCCAATGTTTAGTTTTATGAGCATTTATTAATGGCAAATGTTAAAAGGCAATAGAGTTTTTCTAAGCATTGTAAGAATGGAATAAACAAAATTGAATGTTACATAATACATAATTTTTCTAAATAAAATAAATGATAAAAAATGTTTAAATCTGTATGTAGTACAATTCTTTGATCTTTGATCTAGATTAGATCTCCGTGATGTTTTGATCAGGGCAACAAAATGTTTCGACCTTTTTCGTCGAAGTTTTGAAAAATTTGAAGCCGCGACGGTTTCGATCGCCAAGAACATTTAGGGAACTACAACTTTTCACAGAAATTCAAATCAACCACAAAAGGAAAAAAGTTCGGCAATGGACCTTGCCGGGTTCATAGTGAAAGACTGAGAGTGCCGCGCCTGCTCTTGACGTTGCGCAACGTTCTCTTTGGAATGCCTTCCGACAACCAATTCTAATCCTGGGACCGAAAATGTTTCCGAAACTGCACAGCCACTTTTTTTTTAATGATCCTACTTCTTTTTTACAACACATTGCATGCATCTAGTTGCATAACATAATTCAAACAATGTCATTATTAAATTCACTAATTTCGTGGTCCGCTTGACCAATTAATATAATTAGTTAAGGATTTTGGTTGAGATAAAAAAGGCCAATGGCACGAGCGGGATTCGAACCCATGATCTTCTGGCTAGATGCGCAGCTGCTCTACCACTTGAGCTACGTGACCTCGAATTTTCCCTCCTTTTTGCCATTTTTAGAATGTCGCGTAATCGGATTGGATTCTCGGCGACAAACGTATACATCGTAAATATATATAAAGAAGATTCACTATTAAAAAATTGCACCAAATACAAAAGCAATGAAGAAATTTTAGCAATGGCTATTTTACTTTTTTATATTATGTAAAAAATATTGAAAAAGATATATGATTAAATTATTACGCAATATTGAATACACTGTTAAACATTGTAAATAAAAAATTTATTTATGATTAGGAATGAATTTTTTTCCCGTTGATTTCTTCATCTTTCATTTGCCGAACATTTGTTTGTTCATTAATTATGTCTTAAAAGTAAAAATTGAAAATTAACAAACGGATTTTTCAACTTTTACAAATGAATAAAATGTAAATAATAACAATTGTTAAATACTCTAATTCAATTTTGTTCTGCGATTTGTTGACCATTGCTTCGACGTTTGATCATCCTGGGTCCCATAGTCGTGATATTATTTTTGACGTAACGCAATAAAAGTACCATTTTTAATAAAGCTACCTACATATTTCATACTTATTTTTAGTTTTCAAATTATACGTTTGATCGTAATTAAGTACACATTTAAAAAGAGAGATATAATATACGAGAGAAATAATTGCGCGAAACAGTCAAAAGAAAAAAAAGAAGACATGTATAAGCTGGAAAATGATGTACAAATACAGCTCATTAGTGCCTGTCTTTTTCAGAATGAAATTGTAAAATAATCTGGAAAATTAGGCTCACATATACATTATTATATGGGATAGAATATCAGGGATATTTCTTACTAAAGGGGACGTAAGAAGTTTAGACTTTTTTCTGTTCTACACGATTCTATTTAATAAAAAAGAGAAGCCTATTAAAATTTTATGACAGACAGTTAAAAAGAAACCGTATGTTTTGCAATTGGAAATTCATTTTGTTCATTATTTAAATTTTAAAGAACTATGTAGGCCAGGGTGGAATTTGCCTAGCTAGTGGTTCCGGGTTCAAATCTCGTCAGCTCATGGCTTTGCAATTGAGATGGAGTATGAAAAAGTAATGTAAAGAGGTTTTGGCCATATGCCCTCCTTTATGATAGGAACTCTCTCCATTAAAATTTTACTAATAAAACTAAAAATTGATATCGTTATGAAAAAACTGAAAAAAAGAACTTCGATGAGTCAATTTGCATGTACATCGACTCAAACCAATTTGTATGGGTGCTATATTTCCGGATCGACAACGTTTTCAGATGAGTCAATTGTCAGAATTTATTAAAGATTAAAAATAAATATCAACATCAATTTTTTTTTTAATTTTCTTGAACGAGTTGGAATCGGGGTTTCTGATTTTTAAATATTATATTACATTTAAGCATTAATTTTGGCGTTGAATATACACCTTGAATTTAAATTGGTAATTCAACCCTACATGGTGCTGACGAAGACCGCGCAGTTGGCAAAAAGCTGGAACAAGGGGTCTAATTTTCCGACGAAAAAGGACCCTAATTCCAAAACATCCAAGAAATTAAACAATTGATACCTACGCTATTTTCTTTGTATCTTTAATAAATTCTGACACTATTTATCAATTTAATTATTAATTATTTGAGCATAACTACGATCATGTTATGTTGTATTATATAATGACCATTTGTTCCTTATAATCCCTTCACGCCTATTCTCATTAATTCAACTGGGTGAGGCAATATTTTAAAACTAATAGGAAATCTCTAAAAGATTGTTTTATCCATATTATTAACATTTCCGCATTTCTGTTTAGTCAATAAAACATTTACACAGTGCGCATTGATGAAAATTCATTGATATATTAATTTTTTTACTGCCTTAAAACTTGAAAAGATTTATTCGTTGCTAAGGCGTATGTGTGCTTTTATGCTAAAAGCTAATTCAAAGAGTTTTAACATTCGCCACAACATGGACAATAAAATGCCGAAATATTTCATTTTTGTTTAGGTGCTATTCAATTTCCTTACTGTATTTGTTCTTTTTTTTAATAATTCATGTGGCTCAAGTTCTGTAAAGAGTAAGAAACGAGAATTACTTGCAACATTCCATTATGTAAATTATATATTATGTATGCATTACTTGTTTTATCATCTTGGTCCGTTTTTTCACTGTTTATTTTATATTTAATGGCAAAAGGGACTACACACATACTCTTTAGAACGGGTAAGAAGTAAATCGTTCGTTTAATTAAGTTAGCGAAATTATGCAAACAATAGGATTTTTAAATTGAATTGCACGAACTTTGAAAAACGTATACAGTCCAATCAGATAAACGTAGCCAGACGATAAGAAAAAAAAATTATAAAGCACTAGTTGAACGAAAAAATCAGTGGTTTTTGTTGTTACCCTTGTTTATTTTCTATGGATTCTTTCATTTTTTACGCCATATCTTGAAAGTTTTTTAAAAATATTTGGGAATGTACAACATTTCAGTATTCTTATGATATTCTTAAGTACACTCATGTGTGTTCTTGGGCAAAAATAAACCATTCCTAAATTTTTAATTAAAAATATGGAACAAAACTTTACTTCATATCTTGAGAAGAAACTGAACCCGTCTGGAGTGTTTTTAGATGTTTCTCAGATTTACGGTAATAGTGTGGCATGAGGAGCTATTAGACAAATTAAAACTATTTTTATCCCAATTATATGATTATACAATCGTGCCTCAAGGAGAGATTTTTCGTAGTAAACCAGGGTTCAGACAGTTATGAAATGAAGGAAGTACTCTCAGGTGTGCCACAGGGGTCAATACTCTCTCCGCCGTTGTACAAAATTTTTACTTCTGACATGTGCCCCAATGGGAATGCACTTACCGCCACATACGCGGACTA
>CM077102.1:33502836-33544427 GCA_039619505.1 Cimex hemipterus
ATATATATATATATATATATATATATATACATTTCTTTTACCCCCCTGATCTCGTTTAGATTTTAGAGTTGTTTAATCGACGGCTCCGATACAAACTACAGACTAAAAAAAGTTCTATAACTTTGATGATTTCTTTTAGAAAATAGAAAACAAATTTTCTCAACGTTCTAAAAATGATTATCGCTTATAAATGAGGACATTTTAACATTTTAAACGTACGATTTCAAAAAAATCAACATTCCTCGTTTTGAAGAGTTTCTTCACTTTTTTTTTTAACTTTCTTAATGTTTGACTTCTGGTTTAGAGAAAAAAAACGTTCTAAAACCTTGACTTTTGGTTTAGCAAAAAAAAAACAACTTTTACGTTCTAAAACTGTATCTTTTAGAAATAAAAGCAAATTTTTCCAACATTCTGAAAAGTTAATTTTTGTTTTATAAGAAATATCCGAAGTTTTGCAAACTTTTAAAAGTTTGATTTTTGCTTCGGAAAAGTTATTTTTTTACGTGTGCAGAGATTAGTGACCGTTAGTCGATAATTGTTCAGATATTGTGAGATGCGGTCTGGTGTGCTGTAGGTTTCAGAAAAATATTATCGTGCTATCGTTTCGATCTTTATTGAGATCATCTGCAGGGCCTGGGATTTACAAGCATTGTTTACATTTAACAAATACATTTAGGATATGGAAAAGGGAATTTATCCCAGGCCCTGAAGATGATCTCAATAAAGGTCGAAACGTTGGCACGATAAAGAAAATGTTTTTCTGAAACCTACATCACACCAGACCGCATCTCACGATATCGAAATACTATTTTTTTAACTTTCGGTCGTTTTATTTTTGGTACAAAACACAAATTTTTAAAATGTTCTAAAAGTTAGATTTTTATTTTAGAAAAAAAACAAACAAATTTCACGTTCTGAAAACTTGACGTTTGTCTAAGAAAAGAAGCAATTTTTCACAAAGTTCTGAAAATTTGATTTTTGTTTTTTAAAAATCATATTTTCCCAGCGTTCCATTTTCTATTTGAAGTTTCATATTTCTTTTAGAAATAATCAAATTTTCAATATTTACATTTCTCCCAGTTTATTGTCTACATTTTTCAGAAAGATTATAAATTTGTTTCGCACCGACCCCAGAAGCTGAAAAAATGGGCCAGCCATGAAATATAAAAATTACGAAAGGTTGAGTCGAAAGCGTCACGGTGGTGGACTGAAAAACTTGTTGATAGCTATCTCCATGACAGGGGAGGGAAGTTACACAAAGAAGGAAAGGAAACCGATTTATACAAATAATATAACCTGAAGAAAACAAACGTTTTGTCACGTTGGATACCGACGAGAAAAATCAGTCTGGTCAGCCTATTTTCGCATTCTCGTCCGTCTGGTACATATATGGCTAATTCGATCTGCCGACTAGTTAGTTCATATTTCTTTCGACTTTATTATCGTTTACACGAGACATCATGAAAAAGCCCTTGGAAGAGAAAATACGGAATATGAATATAATTTTATAAACTCGCTTGTATCAATAATTTATACACTTGCAAATACGGGTCTTTTTAAGAAAGCCTTTAGGTCAAAGGTTCCCTCTATGTTAGGTATCCCCGAGTCATACATTTTAAAAACAGTCAACTGTCAAAGTACGCGCAGTAGAGCAATATTCTGACTTTTTGTGTGTGTGTGTGTGTGTGTGTGTGAGTGAGATTCTTTAATTTCCGAAATGTTTAACAAAACCTGTAAGGCTAGATGCTTCACTTTCCCCGTTTATAGTCCAATCTAGGACATTAATAGTTGTAGAACATGAAAGTGGAAGCCATTTCACTTAGATTATTATCTAAAAATGGACATTCTTTAAGAATTAACGGAAGGCATTGATTCATAATTTTGCAATAAAGAAGAAATTATTCTTTTATAAAATAATAATGACACATATCTTTCGTGCTTGGATTGATAGACATTTTGACACGCTCGCTATTCAGCAAAAAATATTTATTCAAAGTGCAGGTACTGCTTATTTGTCTTTTTCATTTATCTCTGTTATGATATTGAACTAATTTTTTATATATTATTACATTCTATGAAAAAATATATTATGCAATAACTTAGAAAAAACATTTAGTTAAAAAAATTTGTTAATGTCTGTGGTTGTGGCATTACTCACAAAAGTTGCTGTTTGGGAATCCAAGAGTTCTTCTATCTTCAGCAGTTCAATGACCGAAAGGGCTGAAAATTGCTCGGATCACGTCAAGTCGAGAATGAAAACGTTTACGTTCACACTGGATGTTAAGCGCGCAAATTGACGTGCGAAAAGTACGAAAAACTGAGAACGTACTTACTCAATGATACATACGGCTATACGACGGCGAATAATCACACTGGCCCGGAGGAAGAAGTTTGACTAGTTCCACTCTACCCCCACTAAGAATCTTCGGCTCCTTTCATTCTTTACTCTCAGTTGCAGGTGAACTACGGTGAAATTCCGCGCAACACCGCGAGTTTCGACATATTCAAGAATCGTGACAGTCCTCTCTTCTTTTGAGTACATGACATATTCATGGCCTCTGCACCCAATTACTCTTTCCGTAATGCATATTACAGACAAATCGAAAACAGACAGGCGATTACCTAACAATAAAATGAAATAGTAGAGAAATGATGGGTAACAAGTAATTACCATCAACACGCAGGTCAAGAGCCTTGACTTGAACAGATTATTAAAAATATTTTGCACTGTCTTAAACTTAAAATATAATGTTGGAAACTCAGAAAATATTCGCTGAACTTGGTTATTAGTATATAAAAAATGTAACTACTGAAGGTTGCTCCCAAAAACAGATGAAATGTAGGTAAATAGATAAGGAGATAAATAAATTGATATAATCAGAAAGAGAGTTATCGGTATAAACATATAGAGATATACAGATAGATTAGTAGAGATCGGTATATATAAAAATAGATATGAAGTGAAAGAGAAAAATGGAGAGATATGATGTATACCTCCCTTTTAATTAGGAAACGAATAAATATGAAAAAATGGACTTATACAAACCCCAAGTTAATTTTTGCTAGAAATCGTTTGGTAACATCGCGTAACATCAATACATTTTGGAGGGAGGGAAGCATTGAAGAAAATTAGCGTAACATAACCAGGGAAACTGCGGGAGAGCTTAGTGTTGACCAATCAACCGTTGTTCCCCATCTGGAGCAAATTGACCAATAAAAGAAGATCGAAAAGTGGGTGCTAACAGAAACCCAACGAAATTGACGGTTTGAAAATTGCTCTTCTGTTGTCCCAACAAAATGATCCAATTCTCGATCGAATCATCAGGCGCGATGGAAAATGGATTCTGCACGATAGCAGAAAGCGTACAGGTCAGTGGTTAGACAAGGATGACGCGTCAAAACAATTCGCGAAAACTGATCTGTACTTATAAAACGTTATGGTGATTGAATGGTGGAGAAGTGCTGGGATTATGCAGTAAAATTTCCTGAATTAACCGAAAATTGTTGCCAAGAAATTGGCATCTTGTCCAGCATTGTCAATTTTCTTCACGATAAGGTCCACCTAATGAATCATTTTTAATTTACTATGTGGGAACTCTTTTTTTATTTCTCTGAGTAAACGAAACGTTTTGTGAGTTATATCAAAATAAAAACTCAAACCTTCGCTTCATAAATCGTCCATTTTGTTTAAAACCGATAATATGTTGGTGAGCAATGTTTTGTATAATTTAAACCATGATAATATTAGATTGACAACTGAACTTCCACGAGCAACTACAACGGTTTAACAATAGAGTTGTAAAAAAAGCACTTGGCATCGCGTGACCATTGCCGATTCTCTTTTCTCTAATTCTACTTTCGACCCTAAGATTTTTCGTTCAATTTTAAACGAAGAGTTAAAGATAGATAAATGTAAATTTGTACTTTACGTTGATATTTTTACTCGACTGATCAATAATCGGTTTCATAGATATAATAGATCTTTAATTTCCATTTGACTGACAACCATCTTGTGTATCGTTGAGGGCATTAACACTTTTTCTTAATGGAGAGGATCACTGGTAATAGTAAAATAGATTTCTAATACCGTTTATAGTAGAACACACACGCAAGTAACTTATTTTACATGCTAAAAATTTTAACGTTCTACTAATATAAAAAATAGTACGGTATGAAATTTTTTGTAAAGTGCAAACCCTTCAATTATGTGTGTGGTGAGTAGTGACCGTTAGTCTATAATTATTGAGATATCATGAGATGCGGTCTGGTGTGACGTAGGTTTCAGAAAAACATTTTCTTTGTCATGTCAACGTTTCCATCTTTATGAGATCATCTTCAGGGCCTGGGATAAACTCATTTTTCCAAATCCTACATTTATTGGTAAAATTGAAACATTGTTTATAAATCCAAGGCCCTGAAGATGATCTCAATAAAGATCGAAACGTTGATAGGATAAAGAAAATGTTTTTCTGAAACCTACGTCACACCAGACCGCATCTAACGATTTCTGAATAACCTTCAATTATGTTCGGCCAACGTTTGTAAAAAAAAAACATTGGTCGAAGGATATACCAAATATAAATTTTAATTTACCCCATTTTACATAATTAAATGTTTACTTCAGTAAAAATCAAACAAAAAATAAATATTTGTTTTTTTTTTCACAACACAATTTCATAGCACTGAGCATTGACAAAACCGACGTTAAAAAAAATTGTTTACTTTTTTCCTAGTGTTTTGAAATAATCCAGGGAGAAACTCCCGTATTTTTTTCATTTTCTATTTACATATTAATTTAATAATTTTAACTATATTTTTTTAAAATTATGTTAATAATAATTAACATAATTTTCAATGGTGTAGTAGATAAAAGTTGATTTTTATTAACAATTAAAAAATCGATTTTCTATTTATTATTTTATACAACCACACGATTATGTAGTAGTTTGGATAATTATTTTAGGTTAAGAATTTTGGCTTGGATAAGCAATTTGAAAAAAATCGATTTTGTGTTATTTACTTCGCGCTATATACGGCACGTCTTGTGCTAGGTTACGAATGGTTAGGTCAGATAGCTGGGCTGACTGTCTATTGGACTTACATCTTCATAACATTTAGGAAAGATCATAGAACGCACTTACATTCATTTCGCACTTATACAGAACACTTACTGAGAGCATGTTCTGTATTAACTAATTTTTGTTATAAGGTCTTGTTTTTGATGAAAAAGTAAGTGCCACTAGTTGGATTACAAAGTCACTATAGTTCTTGATTAGTTTCAGGCGTATTGAGCCTAAAAATCGTAGGTTCGATTTCAGCTAGAGACACTCGCTTTTTCACCTCAACCAACCTCTCTTTAAATAAAAAAGTATAATTAATTAAAATAATTAATACAGTCAATTACGGCTACTAAATGCAAACATTATAATTGAATTAGGGGAGAAATAAGTATACATAAACCCACATTCAATATATGGCGAGGGGTTGAAGGGTCTCAAGTTTGTCCGTAAGGTTTTCTACTTTAGTGAGTCTCTGAGACGGCAGTTTTGAACAAGTTAGTTTGCAAACATGAAAATGAGAAAGGACCAGACGGTTTACATAATACGTGTAACTACTTCTCATGTGATTGTTCTCCACTGGAATTAATATAATGAAATGGTTCATCAAAAGAAAATTTATTTTACTATAAACATAATAAATATATAATTATAAATATTAGTTAAATGTAATCATTTTAAACATTAATTTTAAAAATATTATTTGTCGATTAACCTCGGTGATCTACAACAAAATTTAATTGTGACAAATGAGGCTTAATATCGTTTTATACGTACGATTTCTAATTAATTAAAGAAAATCCGTAATTGAGCTGGAGAGGAATTTATCGGATACGATTTATCTTGGTAAGTGTTAATTATTTCAGAGATATAATCAATCTGTCCTCACGTAGGTTGAATCTACTGGAAATTTTTAATCGAGGAGAGCTCCTCTGGTTATCGATTTCGCGTGACAACGCTGCACTTTCGCTAAATTTTTAATTCTATTTGGTAAGCTTTGTTCTTAATTAGTTTCTTTACGGGTAGCTATCTTAAAAGCATTACTTTGTATTTTTGCCAACAATGTTCATTGTTAATCAATATTTAAGTAAAAAGCAAATATCAAAGAAAAAATTTTGATCGAGAAAGAATACCAGATTTTTCCTTACAAAGCGTTTGGATTTATTGTTAACGATGTACTTTAAAATTAAGCATTGCTAATTACCATCTCGTTAAACTTGATCCTAGGTTTCGTAATAATTTTCGGTTATTGTTTGAGAATGGAATTGTTTCTTTGAGTTATTCGGAACTTTACTGAAGTGAATGAGAGATTGATCTTTTGTTAAGGAAAGAAAATAATTCCAGGAAAGTGAGAACAATGATTTTAATGCTTTATTAACAAACAATCCACTCCACAGATAACAAAGATGCTATCTTGGTTAAAAGGGGGGAGTTTTATTTGAAAGAATGTTTTCCTATTCACCTGGAATAACTGATAGAGCTTTCATGTGTGTGGTTCATTGTGTATAAAATTTGAATGTTTACTTGTCAATTTTGCATCAAAACACATCAAACTGGTCATAGAATGTTCAAAACAGATTTGCAACTGGATCTTCTTAAGATGATGACAATTATTCTTAGAAAGTTCGTCATCCTTGGCCGACGAACTATCTAATTATTTTTTAATATTATTCAAAAATCGTGAGATGCGGTCAGATGTGATGTACGTTTCAGAAAAAACGTTTTCTTTATTGTGCCAACGTTTTGATCTTTATTGAAATCATCTTCAGGGCCTGGGATTTACAAACATTGTTTACATTTAACAAATACATTTAGGATATGGAAAAGTGAATTTATCCCGGGCCCGAAAGATGTTTTTCTGAAACAAACATTGTTAAAAAATGAAGTTATACAATGCAAATTTTTTTAAAAAATATTAATTCAAATTATTTCTACTCACGCAAAGTGTGTCAGTATACTTTGAATGAATATATATAATAAATTTTGCATTGTATAAATTCACTTTTTTCCACATCCTACATGTGTTTGTTAAATTTAAGCAATATTTGTAAATCCCAGGCTCTGAAGATGATCTGAATAAAGATCGTTGGCACGATAAAGAAAAGGTTTTGTAGGTATGTTTTTTGAAACCTACATCACGCCAGACCGCATCTCTCGATTTCTGAATAATCTTCCACCAACGGTCACTATCACCACACATTGTTTTATATATTTTATCTTTCATCCTCATCGTCATCACGTGTTTTAAATCAATATAATATATCGAGTTCAACGGTTTCACAACTGAATATGAACATAGTATGGACAAATATTTCCAGCAGTGGAATCGTACATGAAGGATTGAAAAATCCAAAATTATTTTGTTCCTTAGGGGAAGCCCATCTGCTAACAATGAGAAGTGGTTTAACAATCGGCAACTCATTGAAATTAAAAACCTTTGTACACATTTAGGCGTTGTCGTAACCACCCTTCTTCCTTTTACCCCACACGGTAGAGGTTTGAGGTTTGAGTCGTTTTCAGGTAGTGTGAATGAATGTAATTTATTAGCTTGAATGAGGAGGTTTTTCCCCAAAACCTTTAAAAATTCGAGTACTCTGCAGTAGTGCAAATGTAGTCAGTTGTGTGAATATAATTTATTAGCGTGATTTGAAAAGCATATACCCCATTAGCCCAAGGAATATTGGCTATTGTGAATCCCAAAGAGGCAATGATATCTTAATCTTGTTTCTGTGCATTTGTGTTGGATATTTTTCTTGTTTGTTCCACGATTGACGAGGCCCTGAGGTACACAGAGCCCAGAAATACGGCAAAGAAAAGAGAGACTTTGGTCACAGTTATACTTAAAATAAATTAGTTTAATCCTACTAAACTCCTAACGCGAGAAAGAGAAAGTATGTAAACTTAAGGACAAAGGGGCTTGCGATGACCAATGTAGTTTGCCGGGCATAGAACTAAAAAATTGTAAAATATCCTAAACAACAGATAATGCCTCTCCCTAGTATATATTAAAGTGTTTCAATTGATATATCTTGCCATGCTTAAGTTGGGTTTTGTGGACTTTTCAGGTTGGTTCGAGCTTTGGAAGTGAAAGTTTTCCCTACTTTCAGCCTCACCTTATTCCATGTTACATCGAAATCTGAGATATATTTTCTTGTTCTTTGCACTCTGAATCTTCAGTCAACGTGTTAAACATACCCATCCTCGTATTCCCTAAACAAAAATATGGTTTAGCTTAAAAGTTGCACATATCTCTCTCGGAAATATAATTCTCTATTTGATAATTCAGTTCTAAATATACCTTTCTGCAATGACCTTTTTCTATAGAAAAACTGCGAGGGAGTGAAGACCTATTCATGTATAACAAATTTTCGGCAGGAATAAAAAAATTCTCATAGAAAAACTCAATACTTTAATATTATTTAAAAATAAAAATATTTATGGAAGTTGTCTTGATGATTTATGACGAACGAATTTTTATTTACAGTTGAATTTGTCTTAATGAATTTACATAAAACGGAAGAAAATTAATAGTGTCCTATTTATCATCTAAAGAGAATGACATGGCACACGCACAAGTTTCTCCGGTTGATTCATAATTAACCAGAGTTTTATTTACGCCAAGGTGATAATCACCTTTATGAAAAAAAATTAATGATTAATTAACTTTTTAGGGCGACAGGAGCAATGTAGTTAAATAAAACAATATCGACTGATGTGATTAGTCTTTGCCGTTTAACTAAACGGCATTGAATATGCTTTTCCATGTAATGCAGAAGCTCGTACATTGAAGAAAAACAAAAGCATAATAGTCAATTATCCATGATTTGAGGCATTTGAGGCAGGCACCGGTGTATTTCCACCATTTTCATCTGTTGATTTATCATTAGCGTGAATTACCGCCATGTCGATTAAGGGCTTGACATTGTCGTCTTCACGGTTCGACCTTCCGGCCACTTGATACCAGAATCGGCCCTTCCGTGGATCACCTCCCGGACGAAAAATCAGCCTCGTTTCGGCCACTTCCCCATTCCATGAATACTAAGCCGGAATACTTTAATTCCGTCGGGTAATTAACTGATGAACAGATGATACCGGGAGTTTATGAAAGATTTAATTAAAGATGCTATCAGACCAGCAGGAGACTCGTGTTTCCATTATCCCGTTTAACGTAATTAAATGATTAGACTCAAATAGGCTTTGAATGGAATTGGTAACGGCGGGAAACAATGTTATTATTGCGTATGCCCTGTTGACTTCTCCGCCCTCCTGGACGTCTGTTTGTTTATCTCTGTGACGAATCAATCGGTACTCACGAACCAGAAATAGAACCTGTATGACAAGAAACCCGTAAGAAAAAATTCCTCTACGCATTAGTCTTAGACGTTTTCAACAAGACTTTACCAAGGACGCACCAGAAAGAGAACATTTAAAAAAAGTTCGTAGTTTCCTGATATTTGCAAATATGTACGAAATTCATTGTTATTTGGCCGTAGATGACGTAATTTTGATTTTGTTCATATAGAATAGACCTTATCATCAAGTCAATTATGCACTTTACGATCTCAAAGTCTGTCTGTAAAAATATGGACGAGAACCGGTGTATACAGCATGGTACGGACGTTGGTGTAGGCTTAGCGCGGTGCGAGACCTTTGACCGTAGACAGTGCTCACCTAGGGGGTGAGTAGCAATCTCATTTAAATCCGAAACCGATGCCGGGGCGTTCCCGGAAGTTTCTACGGTAGAGGAGCCTCTACACTCAGAGAGATAGAGTCGCCTTTTCTATCTAGGGAGTACGCGGGTGAGCGGGCCGATGTATTTCGGTCAGCTGGCCTTGCGTGCGGCATTTACCATTATGACGAGGTGGGAGCGAGTTGGTAGCAGCCCTTCGGGGTGTGAAACCTCTACATCGTCGCTAAGGCCGACGGTGCGTCAGCTCCCATTTTGAGAATCGGACCGTCCGGTAAGAGCTTTGTTGCTTAGGTACGGTGTTAAAGATGCTCATGTCAGCCCGACTATGAGTCCGGGAAAGAATGTAAAAATATGGAACCGCCCTGTGGCAGTAAATACTTATCACCGAACATTCAAAATTGTAGCAATCAATTCAGAAATGATATGTGCTAAAATTAGAAAGAAACACTAATCTCATTTGCTGGGATTTCGAGGATTGGCCATTATTTAATAATTGTAACATGTGAGCAGATCAGTTAACAACTTTGAACCTAAGAAATTCACTAGTTTTCGTGGTCCGCTAAACCAACTAACATCTTTTCTTAATTAAGGTGTTAGTTGGGATAAAAACGTCAGTGTCATGAGCGGGATTCGAACACACGATCTTCGGCTATATAGACCGCTGCTCTACCTCAGTCCACTCGGACACCAACCTCCCATCTCAACCGCACATTTTGAGTTTTCCCTCCTTTTTGCCCTTTTGTAGATTTGTCAAAAATCTACCTTAATGAAAATCCACTGAATAGTTCAAACAAACCTTTTTCTAAAATGTTCAATTTTTCATCAATTCTAATTTAGTTAAACGATTGAAAAGTGAAATTTAGTTAGACTTGAACCCCCCCCCCACCGCAACTGCAATATCATACTGTCAGATATCCATAAGATTCTAATATGAGGTGTCAAACTTGATGATGATGTTGATTAATTTTTATTGGACGTCTCTTAGTTTCGCGTTGTTATGAACGGTAAATTATTATCATTTAATTAGTGTAAATAGTTTTGAAGTCCGAGAGCACAAACTATATTACTACTTATAAAGTGTTCTCACATTACAAACATAACTTCGTTTGCAACAAAATTTAATTGAACCACTGCAGGTAAATTTAAAACTATTCGCAATATTTCCTTTAATATACCTTCTTCAAATACCTTTAATATACCAATACCTTCTTTAAAATGAATTGTCACTTTTTCAAAGTTGAAATTGTAAATCATTGATTAATTATTATAATAATCATTAATTTTTTTACTAATTAACATCTTTCAACGCCACTGTTCAATTTAAAAAAATAACTTCTAGTATTATAAAAAAATTGATACAAACAAGGTGTATTATCCCTTATTTAGTTTTCTCTTGTACATACAACGTTTAAATAAATTGCGAAGTAGATAGGAAATAGGGACAAAATTAGTACTTTGAACAAAAAATATATTTTTTGATTGATACTTAGTTATAGAATGAACTGGTCATGTTCCATTGGTGCTACATGATCTCAATATTTAATTTCTTAGGATTGGAAACTGTAGGTTTCAAATTTGCAAATAGAAGTTGACCACGTCCCTAACATGGACCAATTTTTGATTTGAATGAAAAAACCGCGATAAAATTTGAACAAGAGGGATAATCAAAAAAATTATATGTGTATATATAATGATATGCAAAACCTTCCACAAAAACTATTAAATTATTAAAGGATTTTCAATGTTTTACGGAATTTAATTTGAATTCTGAAGCAACAAACTGTTTAGTTTTCATCTTTGTTTTCTTAATCGTAATTTTTGAACTTAAAAATGCCACTTAGTGCTGAGGATGTTGCGCATGGTTCGGCCTTATTGCCGATGGACTTTCTATCAGGTATGCAGCTATTGTCATCACAGTTCTCTACGAATGACTGCGAAACGCCGTTACACGTTGTCGGGAAACTGGGTCCTACCAGGCCCCAGAAGGCCCGATTCTGCGCGTCTGAATATAATGTAACCAGAAATGACCAATTTTTTACTTAAAGAATTTAGTGAAATCGGCCCCTAACCATTTTTAAAGCGATTCATCAATTCGAGGTATCCAAATTTCTGAATGCACTGCTTGAAGATTAAGTCAATATGCAGTGATGGCTGTAGGCGCCGTAAGAGGTCCAGAATTGGCCAGAACCCAGAGTTGCACAGCTCGCATTTGCCCGAGAACATCGCCATTGGTCTTTGGACCATTGGCCTGTTTTATTTTTTTACAGATGAGTGTAGATTTTCTCTCAGATGGGCGTGAAACAGTACAAATCCTGCTAGTTTTCACAGAACCGACCTTTTCAAGGTAGCTCAGTGATGCTGTGGGCGGGGATTTTAATTGATAGTTGTACAGAGGTGGTTGTTATTCGTGGAGGGTTTTGACGGCCACTAGCTATGTGGGTGACATTTTGGAACAACGTGCTTGCTGATGAAATCAGCGACAATCCTATTCTAATACATGATAATTCCCGTCCCCATGTCGCTTGCATAGTAGAACCATACCTTGAACAGCATAACATCAGCCCATTCTCCAGACTTGAAACTCTCCATCATTTATTGGATAAACTGAAAAGTAGAGCACGTCCATCACTCCCCGATAAGCTCTTTTTGAAGATCTTGAAAGGTCTCTTCGTGATGAAAGGGCTAACCTCCAACCTCCTGCAAAAAGACATTTCCAGACTTGTAGAAAGTATGGCGAGGCGTCTTAGAGATATAATTATGTTAAGAGGAAGAAATAAGCTAATACGCGATATTGGATTGTTAATTAAAAATCTAAAACAAAATTAAAATAAATTTTATCTATCCATCTTTTTTTCCCATTTGTATTAGGAATTTACATTTTTTAACTTCTTTAGACAAAAACTCAATTATTAAAGATGAAACTTTGCGTAATATTTAAAATATATATACAAATCCAGTTATATATTTTTAAATAATAGACGAAGTTTCAAGTGTATACATGGCGAATATTAGTTAATTTTTATAATTTATAAAGCCATTTGATTAATAATTATTATTTCAGTTATATTTTATCTATTATCAGCTTTTGAATTAATTTTTATTTTTTATCTCTTTGTGTTGAAGGTAAAAGAAATCACCGTCTTCAGATGTTCGCCATTTTGTGCCATTCTAAGGAAAGCCATTTAAAAAAAATATAAACATTAAGTAAAATATCAATCGTCCTTCGAAGCAAAACACTTTATGCAATATTTCACAATATTACGCCTATTCCAAAATCAGAGTGCGCCCGCTACCCCTTAGGGTCATCTAGACTCAAGAATAACATAGAATCAACACCCCCGACTAAAACGGCATGCTTTACCGGAGGACTCTCTACAGACTACTGTCATAAAAATGTAACATTTCAAAAAATAATAAATAAATAAACGGACAATCTAAAATCAATTTGGACCGGCGGACTAGAACTGCGGGGCGCTAAACATTCCAACAGCCAACGAAAGTAGTCCTTCCTCACCGTTTCGACATTTATTGTGATAACCTTCACGGCCTGGGATTAATAAACATGGTTTTAATTATACAAAATACATGTAGGATATAAAAAAAGTGAAGATATACAATGGCAGAAATTTTAGAATCAATGAAAATATTTGTTCTCGTTTTGAATAATGATCCTTAAGGATTCTTTTAAAGTTCGAAAATGGTGCTGAGTGTTTTCTTTTCAATTGATTTCATCTCTGATCGCTATTTAATCTAATAAACTATATTAAACGTTAAGTAAGATCATATCAAAAATCTCAAACTAGAAACTACCATAAAAAAATGCTTAGGAATTTGCATAACGGAACCTGTCAACTTTTTCACGACGTTAATAACCTGTCCATTATTTAAATAAATATATGAAAAAAAATTTGGCTATTCAAAAACGGAAAAGGTTAAATAAATAAATATCAACGCTGTTTTTAGAATATTGTTAGAAAAATAATTATTTTTATATTTTCTTTATTTAAGTATCGTAGAAAAATACTAAAGTCATTAAGTTTATGTTCCCGCTTTTGCCGCATTGTTCTCTTTACCGCATTGTCTACTTATATCCACCACTTGTTACAAAGTTTGTGTTTATTCTAAATTGTGTACCATTGCAGGGCCTATAGTTTGTCTTACTTCTCGTGTATGTTAAGGAGCTGGAACCGTTTCTTTCTGCGGTTGAATAAGCAATCTATAAAAACAAGGTACGTAAACATGAGGTCTACAACATTTTAGAAATCAAATAAAATGTGATTCATCATTGAACAAAGTTTTATATAGAATGCAGGAAATAAACCTTCAAACGAAACTCTAGAATTAGAAATCCGGTAATGATCGAAAACCTTCGGAAAAATAAAGCACCAGCACATGATCTTACAGCCTCTGAAATCCTTCGATTCCTCATTTAAAAAGCAATCCTCTTTTTAACATTCGCGTTTAATGTTGTTCTACGAACTACTCACGTTCCTTTACAATAGAGCTTTCCCATTGTAAAAGTGATCCCAAAGCCCCATAAACCTAACCATTTACCTCAATCCTATCGCCCGATAAGCCTCTTACCAATACTAGAAAATATCCTCGAGAAGCTCCTTCTGAAAAGCGCTCTTGCCTTCCTAGAAGAATAAAATACTATCTCATCTCACCAGTTAGGTTTTCCTAAACGCCACTCCACAAACCACCGTGTTGTAGGCGATACTCTTCCTCTCTTCATTTGAGTTTCAGTTCACCTAAGGAGACTTTTCTCCGACAATTCTGTTCAGGCAGGGGTCACACAGGGTAGTAGCCTTGGTCCCCTGGAATTAAGATTATACTGCTGACCTCCCTACCGACGCATCCATTCACACTTTGAGAACGACACTGTTATTCAGTCCTCTAATTAACCCCCATCACATATATTTTTCTTCACAGGTTTAACATTTAACATTGGCTAAAAAAAGTGGTGGATAAATGTGGACAGAGCCAACAGGTAACTTTTATCCTCCGACGTACCAACAATGTATATCTATCTGTTCCTACACGTAGCCAAGTCCCCTACCTCTGGCAGTATATCGAAAACAGACTTACTTGGACTAAAAAAGCAAGAACTAGACGTTAACAGTGATCAAAACTGACGCTTTACAACAACGACGAATATGACATTGAACTGTGGGGTTGAACCAAATATTCCAACTACATCGCCACAGAATTCCCAAATAAAAGCCTCCGATGAACAGTAAACGCGTCCGTCTACCTAATCACACAATCTACAACGGCCATAATATTCTTTGGATGAAAAGTCATAAAGTCTCGTTACATAAATTTCACAAATCCCCGTCATGAAACATCCCAATCCCTTAGATGTAAATCTAACATCAAGAATTTCAAAAATCCTCCAAGGAGAAAAAAGTGGCAATGGCCTCGGGACTTGTTGAGCAGCATGACCAAGATACCAATTTTAAATTTGTTCATAACAATAATTTTACTTGTAATATAGAAAATAAATACTATATTAAAAAAATACATTGCATGAAACAGGAATGAAAGGAAAAAAATTAAAAGTTTTGAAAATGAAAAATCAAATATACAATATTGAAACTTGTGCTTTCAAGCACAATTGAATTAAAACTTGTAATTACAATGATTGTCTCAACCTGCCCATTTTATGACAGAAGTGAGTGTTTCATCCCTGATTTTTAATATGGAAAGATATCGAATAACATTTTTGATTCTATCTACTTTAATCAAACTTTGATTGTTGAGGAATAATTGGTAGTAATTGAGCATGATGACTAGCTTATAGTTTTATTGTCGTACCGGCAGTACAAAGTCTAAAATGGTACACCGGTTAAATTGGAGGCTGTAAGAATCGCCTCTTTTCCTCCCCCAAATCTTTATCCCTCCTTCCACCCCTATAGAGCCATCACAAAGAGTTTTAAGAGCTTTAGGAGTTTTCTAATATTTATGGAAAAACCGCCCCTGGGCTAAGAAAATGGTCGAGCTGTTTATTCTGTTACCTTTTTTTCTCTTTTCTCGGTCGCCTCCGGGATTCCTATCTTCCTCGTTCTTTTTAATTAATTCGCTTTCTGAAATTATATTCCCACTAACGCGACAGAATCGGCGAGCCGAGAACAAATGAGAAAAATGTTCAAAGAACAAACACCGACCAAAATGGGTTGCCTAAAAAATTAAATATCAATCATTTCCTAATATATAATTGAATATATATTTTTTTACTCAAATAATTTACTCACGACTGTTGGGGGGGGGGCAGATCTTAATTGACCCAAAAACTTCCGTACCCGTTTCAAGGGATACAATTAAATTTTGTTGAGTTGTTGTTTTTTTCCTTTTAAATAGGTGGCAATTACTTATTATATTAAGAGGGATTTGGGGAAAAAGAAAGAGTGATTGATAATTAAAGAACTGAATATTTACAATTTATTTATACAAAAAAAGGTTAAAAAAATGAAATTTCCTTATTAATCCAAATAAACAAAATAATTGATATTCAAATCTACTGGCCAGGGTTTTACGAAAAATAATTAAAATAAAATAAAAGAGGAAATGAAAAGGAAGACTCGCTTCTCCAAACAAACGAAATAGGCGGTGTTGACCTGAAGGTTGCTGCTGGGTTTCACGTCGACGATGGTGCCTGAAGAGCCGGATGACGGTACAGTTGACGTCCGTGAGGTCAGTGCTGTGACGACACGGTGGTGAATCGAAAAAATCCATGTCGAGAGTCCAGAGAAAATGGATATGATGTGTGATTATCGGTTTGGTAGAAGGTGCGTCTTGTGCTGACCCAGGCAAGCGAGAGACTGATTGACTCCTGGGCAAAGGCCGAAGACACCGGCGTTATCGCTTGCAAAAATAAAAACAATGGGACCTCAACAAGTTAAACAGGGCCTTCCGAGGCGAACCTTGGTCAGCACAACAAACATAAAGGCTCCTTAGGCATCAACAACGACTATAATTTCTGTTTCATAATTAGTGTTTTTATTCCGGAATTATCGGGATCTTGGTATGGTACGAATATAAATAAAATTCAATTATTATCATGACACACTTTCTACCTATTTTAAGGTCGCACATTGCCAAATAATATAACTCGATTTATCCCGGTGGGTTGCCGTTCGTTATCAAAATCGACAAATACATTTTCCTCAGTAATGAATGAATATTTTAAATATGATAACAAAACATATATGCAAATCGATGGTGCGGCGATGGGAGGCTGTTTGTCTCCCATTTTTGTAAATATGCTAATGAATGATTTGAATGATCGAGTTTTAAATCGGGTCATTTACAGCATAAAGCTCATTTGAAAGTTATCAATAGCTTATTATTTCTATCTATAGCTGGTTTGAGATTTTTCCATTAGCGGATCTAGCTAATCATCTTAGTTGATTAAAGTGGCTCTATCCTTACCTCGATGTGAACGTGACTAGCGGTAAAGAGGGCGTTGTAGACATGGTCTGCGGGTGGTCCAGAGAGATGATGATTATTTACAAACGAAATCAGCTCTGCAAGATATTTTAATCATTTTCTTCGCGCTCTTATAGTCAAAAACTGAAATTAGCTAATAATCTGTTGCGTGTAGTTTTGGCACTAACCGTATCAACCTTTGGAGTGAAGTAATGCGAGAGCGGAAAGATATCTACCCAAAGCATTAACATATTGTTAGATCAAACAACAAAAAAGTTAACAAACCGTGAACAAACCGAAAGAAATATGAACAAACATTTTAAGTTCAGGAAAAGCAGGAAAGGAATGCATACCCGACATCTATTGTAGGCACAGATAGAACAATAAAAGTGGTTTACTAAACTCAAGAATAAGAAAAGTTTAATTTATCGATTGCTATATTTATATTAACCTCTCCGTGGCCATTTCATCTGTTGAAGTCACAATAGCTCAAGAGGTAGAGCAGCGGCGTATTTAGCCGAAGGTCGTGGGTTCGTATCCCACTGAGAGAACACTGACTTTTTAAATTCAACCAATACCTTACATAAAAATTAATTAGTTGAATGTTTTTTTTAGGCTTTCCTGTAATAAATATCCATCCAAATACATGATATCGTTATAACCTTTTTTGCTGTCAAATATGATCCGAATTAAATGGCAGGAAGGGTGGTTGTTTAAGTAACGCAGACAGGAATATTAATGCAAAATTTTTTGTTAGTATTTATCCTTATTTCGTGGATCTTCATAATAGGTTGATGGGTAGGAAATCAATTGTCTTTTTCACAATAGGCAAATGACTATTTATTTCCTACCCATTTATTTTTGCAAGAATTATATTGTGGTACGAGACTCTGTAGGGCGTAAACTCGGCTGTTCAGCTGTTTTGAAAAATGTTCTGTAGTCCAACGAGGTTGTACCTCAGCCCCTACATTATTTACTGTTTTTATTCATGCCATAAAAGGGCATTTAGAGGGGTTTTATGTCTGGCAGATATTGAACATATTGAAATTATTACTATTTGCGGAAGATGAGGTTATATTGTTGAGACATACATTACTGAACCAAAGAAGCACGACAGTCTCTTTAAGCTTAAATTCCATTTGGTCTAAATTCATCGCTAATAAAGACTTAACGGTGAATACTAAGTGCGATGTTTCCTATCAAAGTTATTTCTCATCTCATCTATGAATGGCAGGTTTGAGGATAACATTATTCCCATGCCATAGAGTCTAGAGTGTATTTAAAAAAAAAGACGTTTACTGTTTGCCTTAACACACCGAAAGACATTATTTATGTTGAAGCCTTCCGAACCATGTTTTCCCTTCCATTCTACATTTTAGATGTACATATACAAAACCACACTTAGTACATCAAGGGTCTTAGAATTTAATCATCCCGTTTACATAATTTAGTGGCTTATGTAGTAATTAAGAAGAAAATTTTTTGATTTCAGGAGTGGAATTGTTGGCTGAGGAAAGTAGCTTGGTGATGGCACAGGATTAGGTTATGCAGAGGACATCAGCAAAAATAGATTGTGTCATAAGGATAAAATGATAAATTGTAATTAAGAAAAATAAAGAAGAATGGCGCTAGGATTATGGCAACTAAGACTGGATGTCGATTGTACGAACTTGGCGATCAATTCCTAAAATTTGTGTGTAAAAACTAAAACTAAAGGGAAACTATTAAATTTTAATTGTAAACCCGACATCTCAAGGAAAATTTTCCTTTGCTCCTTATATAATACGAAAACATAAGATATATTCCCCTTTTTGGATCGTGGTCTAATATTAAAGAAGACAAGGATTATTTTTTGTATGTAATGGAGACTTATCGGATGTAGCTGTAGTAAGGAATCAAATGGCTAAATTTAAATAATTATGTAAAAAAAAAACAATGCACTTTTCAGGGAATTTTGAGCTGAAATTTTTAATCGGTAAGCATAATTTATTATTTATTTTATTTTTGCTCGTTTGTATGAATATATTTTTCAATAAACCCTTTGTTTTTTTGTTATTTTCTAGTATTTTTATCAGAAGAATTTTAATGTTATTTTCTGTTTTGATAACGTTTAATTTATTTAAATGTTTGGTCACCACAATTTTTGTGTGTTGTATGTAAGTTCTTTGGTCCCCAAATTGATGTGAACTCTTGACAGATGGCCTCGGCTATTGTAATTTTTGATTCTTTTGTATTTGTTATGATATTGTAAAAACGTATCAATCTATCTATATATCTATCATTGGTCAAACAAAACCAGAAATTATTAAATTAATATGTAAATACAAAATGAAAAACAAAAAAGCGGGAGTTTCTCCCTGAATTATTTAAAACCACTAGGAGAAAAGTAAACAATTTTTTCTTAACGTCGGTTTTGCCAATGTTTTGTCTCAAAGGTTTGCCGATATGTTAATGATCTTCAGTGCTGTGAAGTTGTGTTATGAAAAAAGAACAACTATTAATTTTTATTTGATTTTTACTGAAGTAAACATTTAATTATGTAAAATGGCATAAATTAAAAGTTATATTTGGTATATCCTTCGTCCAATTTTTTTTTTTTTTACAAACGTTGGCCGAACATAATTGAAGGTTATTCAGAAATCGTTAGATTCGGTCTGGTGTGACGTAGGTTTCAGAAAAACATTTTCTTTATGCTATCAACGTTTCGATCTTTATTGAGATCATCTTCAGGGCCTTGGATTTATAAACAATGTTTCAATTTTGAAAATAAATGTAGGATATGGAAAAATGAATTTATCCCAGGCCCTGAAGATGATCTCATAAAGATCGAAACGTTGGCCTGATAAAATTTTTTTTCTGAAACCTACATCACACCAGACCTCATCTCATGATATCTCAATAATTATAGACTAACGGTCACTATTCACCACACACACAATTGAAGGGTTTGCACTTTACAAAAATTTCATACCGTACTTTTTTTTATATTAGTAGAAGTTAACATTTTTAAATAAACGGTATTAGAAATCTATTTTACTATTACCAGTGATCCTCTCCATTAAGAAAAAGTGTTATTGCCCTCAACGATACACAAGATGGTTGTCAGTCAAATGGAAATTAAAGATCTATTATATCTATGAAACCGATTATTGATCAGACCAGTAAAAATATCAACGTAAAGTACAAATTTACATTTATCTATCTTTAACTCTTCGTTTAAAATTGAACGAAAAATCTTAGGGTCGAAAGTAGAATTAGAGAAAAGAGAATCGGCAATGGTCACGCGATGCCAAGTGCTTTTTTTTACAACTCTATTGTTAAACCGTTGTAGTTGCTCGTGGAAGTTCAGTTGTCAATCTAATATTATCATGGTTTAAATTATACAAAACATTGCTCACCAACATATCGGTTTTACACAAAATGGAGGATTTATGATGTGAGCAATGGTTTGACTTTTTTTATTTTGAAAACTCACAAAACGTTTTGATTACTCAGAGAAAGAATAAAAGAGGTCCCACATAGTAAATGAAAATTATTAATTCGGTTGACCTTATCGTGAAGAAGAATTGACCACGTACGGTTTATTAATGCTGGACAAGATGCCAATTTCTTTCCGCTAGTTCAGGAAATTTTACTGAATAATCCCAGCAGTTCTCCACCATTCAGTCACCATAACGTTTTATAAGTACAGATAAGTTTTCGCGAATTGTTTTGGCGCGTCATCCTTGTCCAACCACTGACCTGTACGCTTTCTGCTATCGTTCAGAATCCATTTTCCATCGCGCGTGATGATTCGATCGAGAATTGGATCATTTTGTTGGGACAACAGAAGAGCAATTTTCAAACCGTCAATTTCGTTGGGTTTCTGTTAGCACCCACTTTTCGATCTTCTTTTATTGGTCAATTTGCTCCAGATGGGGAACAACGGTTGATTGGTCAACACTAAGCTCTCCCGCAGTTTCCCTGGTTATGTTACGTTAATTTACTTCAATGCTTCCCTCCCTCCAAACTGTATTGATGTTACGCGCAGTTTGGGCCGCACTTCTCCCAAGTTTAAATTCGTACAAATAAATTTTACGAAAATGTGGTTTGAACATATTCAATTTCACAGAACCTCACGCTTGTAAAATTCAATGTAAACTGAAAATTTTTGTATACAAGATAAGTAAAACGTATTTATTGTCTTCTTAGGAGACAGTGAGATGCGTAGGTTTAGAAAATCATTTTCTTTATCGTGTCAACGTTTAGATCTTTAATTATTCAGATATCGTGAGATGCAAAAATATTACTTCGGTACGTGTTCTCCTATAAACTGAATTATAAATCTATTTTACTATTGTGTTGTTATCCATTGCCCAAGATTTCAGTCAAATTGAAATGAAAGATCTATATCAACGAAAGCGATTATTGATCATTCCAGTAAAAATGTCAACATAAAGTCCAAATTTACATTTATCTATCTTTAACTCAGTGTTTAAAATTAAACTTGAAAGGAAAAATCTTAGGGTCGAAAGTAGAATTAGAGAAAAAGGGAATCGGCAATGGTCACGCGATGCCAAGTGCTTTTTTTACAACTCTATTGTTAAACCGTTGTAGTTGCTCGTGGAAGTTCAGTAGTCAATCTAACATTAGCAAGGTTTAAATGGTACAAAACATTGCTGAACAACATATTATCGGTCTTACACAAAACGGAAGATTTATGAAGTGAATAATGGTTTGACACATGAATACAATTAAATTTGAACCAGGAAGCATCAACTGACATGAAATAATCTCGTCGAATTCTACACGCTAGACTATTTATAATAATTCGATGTCAGTCTAGTCGAAATACCAATATAAATAATATAATTACTCTCAACACGACACACAAGAGTGGTACAATTACTTAGAAGACAGACACTTTGAGTCCTGAAGATGATCCCAATAAAGCTCGAAACATGCCACGATAAAGAGCATGTTTTTCTGATACCTACATCAGACCAGACCGCATCTCACGATATCTGAATAATTATCGATTTACGGTCACTAATCTCTACACGTTTCGATCTTTATTGACATCGTCTTCCGGGTCTTGGGTTTATGATGATCTCAATAAATCGCATCTCACGATCTCCAAATAATTATCAATTAACGACTAAACACCATAGATTTCGGAACGTATTTTTTATGATCCATAAATTAGAATGGGGGATATAGCTTTTTATGGCAATCAACTGCGAAAATAAAACAAATTTTCAAAACCTGCGTTGAATTTGTTCCGAACCAATATAGTAATCATTGAATTACCTATACTAATATATATTCATAATTTACTATTAATACAGGCTTAGGTAATGACTTTAAAATAGGTCAAAAGCCAAGCAGATAAAAATTGAATTTGTTTGTCATTCAGACCGAGATCCAGATTATTCGCTCATCACTAAAACTCAATTTAAACCGCTACGAGTTAATAAATACATTATAAAACAAAAACATTTTGTGAGCTGATGCCATAATGATTATGGCATATCGACTGTACATGACTGATTATTTCCTCGAGCCCTGCTAACGAAGCGATTCGCAAAATCCAATTTTGACAGTGCAATGAATAGTAATCATTCTCCGACGCTTCCCCCATTGTTTATTCGCAGCGATAGCTGCGAGCTGATTTGCATTCATGTAAATGAGACATATTTGTACGGCTGAAAGACTAATTAGACGATTTTTGAAGGATCGATTTCCTTTTACGCCTGGCTATCCTTTTGACGTGAACCTCATTGTCCTCATAATTTCTAAATTAGGTAAGGTGTGAACAGATGAATCTTAACTCTTGACTTTAAACAATTTTATAAGTTGTGCGATTTCCTCTGGTGAGCTGCAGGTCGAACCTACTGATTGACAGTGACCTTTCGTGTTGGTCGGCCTATCCTAGGTGATTTTTTGTTGGATCAGATGTTTCGGCATTTCGTCATGTTTAGTGTTAGGATGATTTCACGGCGAAAATACCAATCATGCTATTGATCTGACGAATATCAGCGAGGTTTAGCAGGCCACGATGAGAGGTAACTATCAAACAATCATTTTATAAATATTTGCTTCGTTCAATTGTGAAAACATAAGAAATTATTTTGAATTAAATAAGAGGGTGTGGTGGTTAGTGATCATTAATCCATGATTATTCGGAGAATGTCAGGTGCGGTCTGGTGTAACGTCGGTTTTAGAAAAACATTTTCTATATGGAAACAACATTTCGATGTTTATTGAGATCATTTTCAGGGATCAAACTGTTTATTTTTCGTATAGATGTCATTATTGTCTGTCGGGTGACTGTTTGACCTCCAAATAATCATTAAATAAGAGATTGGAATTCACTTCATTTACATTCTCTTAAATAAAATTTTTAAAACTGAGTTGGTGTATTGCTTAAGCATAATATCTCAAGAACATATTTCATTATGTTTATCTCCTAGATAAATCGTACCTGACAGACAGATTATATCACTTATGTCAAGGAGCAGAATTATTATCTTAATCAGGGCGGACAATCCGCAAGGAACTTTTCTTTGCCAACTTCGTTTTATAATATAAATGGATTTTAAAAATGCAAATCATATCTTCGCTGATAGTAAACGTAATTAGATTGTTACATACAATCACATGCGAGAAGATTTGAGGGTTAAAATGTGAGATTTATTTTTGGGATCTGGAGAATGGTGAATTTATAGATTGATAGATAAAAAAATTATTATTATTTCACGTATAAATTTATGTTTGTAAATTTTGTTTACTTACCACTAAAGATTAATTCAATGGTTTAAGCGTCTGTGGAGTATCATTTTTTAAATAGCCTATAAAAAATTCAAACCATAGCTACTAAAAACATGCATATATTGGAAATTAAAAATAACTGATTAATGTGAATCTTGGAACGCACGTACAAAATTGAGCCTCGCAATTGGAAATTCCAGCTTTTTTGTGATTTACAGTCAATTACCGGTCAGACCTCGACCTTCACCGGCCAACCATCCAGGTTGGACAGCAGGATCTATTAACAGTTAGGACATTTCAGCCCACGACGTAATCAGTTCCCAAATACTGCATAGTGCATACCCATTCACACTCTCATACAAATACATTACACACACTTAAATACATTCGTACATATTTACATAAAATTCACCCCGGGTGGTGGGGCATTCTATAATCCTACTGTTACATCTGTTACTAACCACTAGCCTAATTGAGTGTCGATGGAACTCAATAGGCGCAATCAACCCTATCACACTACATATTCACGGTAATAAATAAATTCACTATCGATACACATTTGGTTTTTTCTTCTTTATTTACTTTCACCTGCACAAATTATTGCACTTAAGTAAATTTGATAACATATTAGAGCGTAAAACAAAATAAAATGAATACAAAAAATATACAGAAAAAAAGCAAGTCGTTAGGGGGGGGACGAAATATCAACACTGTGTACAACAACACAATCGATAGGTCGGTGGAGGAATATCAAGTACTCCACCGACCAAAGGGAATGAGTGTACTGTACGAATGTATTTTAGTGAACGAACGTATTTATTTGTGTGAATGATGTGTTTGAACGGGTATAGAATATAGGCTTAGTGTGGGAATAAAAGGACCTAGATGTCGGAAGCCCCAGCAAAAAAAAAAAAAATATTTCCTTTAGGAATCGGAACAGGAGACCGGATACTCGCAGTCATGGGTTCAATTATATGGAGTTGCATTCCTACGCGCTCTCTATATGGACCCAATGAGCAGCACCCATGAATTAGATGTACACTTATGGGCAACCTTCCAGACATGTATGCCGGCTTTGGCCTAAAAGTAATTGTAAATAATCCGATTCAAAAATAACATAACATAAAAATATGTAAACACCCATAAAATTTTAAACAGACTTATTTACACATAATGATTATTGCGTTTTTATTATGACATTAATTATTATTATATTACACACAATTATTTTTACATATGAATACATTTTTGTCTGTCAGACGCGTCACGGCTTCTTTTCATCTTCATTCATAAACTTGTGTAAATTTTCTAAATTCTTAATATGGCTGGAAGCCGAAGCCAGTCTGTCAGGCCAAAAAAGTGAGCATGGATAGACCAAAAACAACTGAACAATACATCGATCTATTGAAAACATAATTTGAAAATTGGGACCATAATAAATGTAACTTAGTAACAATGAAGTGAAGAAGGTTTCAGAAAAACATTTTCTTCATCGTGCCAATGTTTCGATCTTTATTGTGATCATCTTCAGGGCTCAATAAAGATCGAACCATTGGCACACCACACCGCATCTCACGATATCTGAATAATTATCGATTAACGGTCACTAATCTGTACAAAAAATAACAGTGCTGGACATTATTAATTACTAAAAAAAATGTGACTGAACTTTTGATTTACACAGCCTCTCATGCATTACAAGGCAAATTGTGGAGTGTTTAACCAAACATTTCAGTTTTTACTTATCTTTCTAAATCCTTTCTCTCTAAAATAGTCAGAAAATCTCTCAAATTTTAATTGTCCAATTGTACTCTACCCACAGGGCACACCTTCCATCTGGTTCCACCTAAAGTTCGACCATCAACCCTTGTACATGGGAGTCACCAATGATGGAGGCAAAGTCCTTCCTTACCACTTTCCTTTTCCCACCCTCGCACCATATGCTTTGGCATCCTGAGTTACCGCCACCTCCCAAGCAATGGATGCATCAGTAGGGGGTTCGTAGGACGATCAGTCCCACCTTAAAAAAATACTGAACCACTGGAATAATGTATCCAAGCGGCTCTACTAATTGACGTTAGATTCCTGGTTGGTTCATGGTTTTTAAAGAAATTGTACCTTAGCTGGAGGCTACGGGCCAACCGGAGCCGGAGATAGAGTGCATTCTACGTCTCCGGGGATGGTGAAAGACACGGCTGAAAGGTCGTGCACGAAACCTCAAAACTGCCTTTTTCAAGGCACATGTATGGATGAGGGGTTATCAACTTAGCTAGCATTGCACCACCTCGCTGGTCAAGGGATGTGACAAGTAAATTAACATGTAAAATCTCCTGGTGTTCATTTGAGAACACTGGGCGTCTGAGAAGTCCTCTCGAGGATAAGTCCGGACGTTAAAGATCCTGATGGGTCTCAACACACATTGGTAAAGATGATCTGCCCAATTGTACTCTTTATGATCTTTGCTCTGTTTTATACAAAAAATGATTGACTGTAATTTGCTAGTTTTTGAACATTGTTTTCAACATTGTTCCTGTTATTAAAATTTTAATGAGTTAGTATAATTTGTAAGCAATATTACGATCCTTTTAGCCTAGGAACCTTTCACCTGATAATATTTAAAAAAAATGATAATAGTTCTTGTTCTTTCATTGTTTTCTCCAGTAATCATTGCGTATGTTATAAAAGTACAATTTTATTCCTTACCCCGTTAGAGTTTTTTGTAACTATTTGTTTATGATTTCAGAATAGGTTTCTCGAAAATGGTTTATAATACAATAGTTCTTAGGAGAAAATTTCCAATTCTGTGGAACACTATTTCCCACTCGATCAACCAATCAGCCATCATTAGCGGATATAAATGAAGTCCCATTACCGCATGACAACGAAGGTCACATATTTCGTTAGTGACGGGACGAATTTACCATCATTGGGTTTGGTCGTGCTAACTCACTCAACATATCAATAAAAATGAACAATGCCCCATAACTCAGGTACCAGCCGCTTGCCACTTTCTGATCAATTCGAACTGAAACCCAATTAATCCTTTGGATCGATGGAAAACATGAAAGCATTGCAGAAACTCTTGATAAATAGCATAACAACTAGACTCTACATAAAAATAGATACGACATAATTTGTTTGTAATATATAAGAAATAAGCGTCTGTTTAATATTAATGAGTTGTTATGACAATAGATAATTGGTTGCGGTGTGTTAAACGAGCAGTTGTTAATTAACCAACTATTGACCTATATTCTCACTGGCATTACCCGTACAGCCTCCTCCGTTCCTAACTCTAGAGCCTCTTGTCAATTATAGATTTAAACAATGTTTGGATAGAATATACATCTAAAAACAATACAGATTCAGTAATTAAAAGGAATTACATGACAGTGTGACATGTTTATATGTTTCATATTTTATGTACGAGTATGTTTTCCCAAAAAATTTGTTTCAAACCTACTTACATAGAAAACATTATAGACACATTATTAATAATTCGTTGGGTTAAACTTTGATGCCTCATTGTTAAATATTTGAACACTGTACTAACAAGAGGGAGGCAACGGATTGAATTTTCTTCTAAATTTTAAAAACTGTTGTTGTTCATACTACGTCGCAAAAGTATTAGACATAAGGAACCACCACAAATCTTAAGTTTTATTACATTTATTTCTTATTATAACTATAAATGTTGCATTAAGTAAATATTTTCTATATGTATGGGATATCGAGTACCCTCCGACCTGGATTTTAGACAGAGGATATGCATATGTGATTGGGTTTGTATGTTGGGGTATGTATGTATTTATTGAATGAGTGAATGTGAGAATGATTAGTATTAGGGAACGAAAGGGCGTCGAAATGACCAAAGAAGTAGGTGGCGCCCGACAAGAGCCCAGCGTCGGAATCGCTTGATGGTGGGTGACTCCGGCTGATCCACCAGGGAGTGGCCAGAGGCCTCCTAGGAGATCTCGTAATTCTAATTTCTATATGTAATGAATTTGTCTTTTGGGGTCACTTGTAGAAGAGGAGTACGATTAGAAATGATAAATGGTGGGGGGAGTGTGGTGTTCAATACTTTCCAAAAGTACTCCTGTCCTACTCACAGTAAGTTGTTCTGCAACGATCCGAATTTCGAGTTCTTAGCTCATCATCAGGTTGAAGGACGTCTCTCGACGTGCATTGCCAAAGTGAAACCGCTGATACCTCCGCCACCGCGACGATCCAATTAACAGCTGATTTTTAATGACCCTCAATTTGAACGTGCGAAACGCGGAAATTATAACACAAAAAAATATTAGAATAAAAGTAATATAATATATTACTACAATCCACCGATGAACCAAGAGATAATAGTTTTTTTGTATCCAATTCTGTTTTTGGGACAAATTTCAAACGTTTAACAAACGAATCATTAGGTTTCCGTTGTTTGCCATACATTGGGGAATTATCAGAAAAAGTTAGCAAAATGTTTAAACAAGAAGGGTTTAGAAAAGCGTTTAGAAGTACGGGCTCACTTAGAAACATCCTTTCAAGATCTAAAGACAGAGTAAACAATTTGGCAAAAAGCGGGGTTTACCAACTCAATTGTAATGATTGCGATATTAAATACATAGGACAAAGCGGTAGAGAAATAAAAACGAGAGTATAAGAACAACTTGCCTAAATCGAGCAAATTTTCGGAATTTAAGGACCATCTAAAAGAAACAAAACATAAATTCAACCCAAATCTAAATACGAGAGTGTTACATAGTTTCAACAAAGGGAAAGAACTAGATTGGTTTGAAAATTTTGAAATTAAAAAATGTAAATTTGAACATGGTGATAAATGCATTAATAATATAACAGATTTTGATCTACCTCCCATTTTAAATATGTATATAAATAATATCAAACATCCAAATAATAAAACTAATTATTTTAATTGTTATTATTTTCATTCTAATATTTTTTGTGTTATAATTTCCGCGTTTCGCACGTTCAAATTGAGGGCCATTAAAAATCAGCTGTTAATTGGACCGTCGCGGTGGCGGAGGTATCAGCGGTTTCACTTTGGCAATGCACGTCGAGAGACGTCCTTCAACCTGATGATGAGCAAAGAGGCTCGAAATCCGGATCGTTGCAGAACAACTTACTTCGAGTAGGAACTATCCTTTTGGAAAGTATTGAGGAGTACGAATGGGCACTATGCTACTACGCCCTAAACGCCGACTTTTCACTTTCAACAAGATTATGCTTGTGTACCCTGATAATCAAACAGTCGGAAAGAGGAGTATGGAAGAACAGGTGTTGGACATGTCACCTCTAACCCTAAGCTCACACCATGCTCTTCTTTCTAAACGTAATCTCACCATCCAGCACTCGATCGGGTGTTATGCGACCCGTACCGATGATGGATGGTACAGGGTTAACCCTACCAATAACATAGCCTCAAGGGTAACCACTTTTCGTAATGTATATTTGAGAGGTCCACCGGTAGGGTCCTTTAGATCCATCTTACTTCTGGGACTCGCGTGGAGAGACAAAAAACCGGAAAAAACTGCAATGGAAGACCCCAAAAACCAATTTTATAGAATTGAATAGGTCATAAACTCTTGGAGGACAATCTTTTCGCATCACTTTCGCAAATTTGAGGGGGTCTTCAGGAAAAATCAAACCAGAAGACTTGAACCCCAGTAAAATTTCAGGGCCTCAGAGGCGTAAAGCGATATATACGGGTCACTTGTATCTGAGAAATGGCTTTTACATTACATTCAGTGAAAAGGAAAGAAATCGTAGAAATGACCATGATCTGGTACTCTTTAGAATAAGAGAGTCGATCGCACTGCACTGAACTAAGGAACTTCGAAAGTACAGTGTGACAGTTGCAGTGCTTGGGGTTCCTTACTTCGGAGCACCCTCATCCTCATCATTATCAGTATTAATTTTAATCAAATAAAAAGGCAAGGTTTTGTTCATGGATTTTGAAATCAGGAGAGGGCATTGCGACATGAATCGTTTGAACAGATTAGAAATTTTATCATAAATATTACAAATTTGTTCATGTTTTTCTCTTATTCGTTGGGAACCTTATATTTAACACGTACGATTTTTTAAAAATTAGAAACCATTATTTTGTCAAATGGAAAACGGGATGGTTATGGTTTTTATCTCAGTTTGTGTCAAGCATATTTTTTATGTTTTTATATAGGCAATTTGTTTTTTAAAGAATTGTTCTTAATGATAATTTAATTTTTGTAATGTTAATTTCGTTATATTTTAGAAAGAAGTTAACGAGCTTCTCAAAAAGCAGTAGAGAGTATGATGGGTTTTTTCCAAGAGCACTTTTAAAACCACGTTTTTCTATACTAAATGTCGCGAATAATTAAAAAATGATTGAAAAATCGGACAAAGTGTAAGGTGTTCAATCAAAATTTCCTATCGATTGCTATAATGTTGCCACAGTAAGGACGATTTCTTGGGGGCCACAGATCAATTTGATGTGTTTCTTAAAAATTGGAAAAATTAACACGTCCCGAATTTTCGAATTTTCTGATGATTGGCTGAAACCAGGAAATAATTTAAAACGCCATCTTGTGCACCATAAACTTTGCTAAAATACACATTTTAGATAGTTACATTTTTGGGACATACGATTTTCTGCTTAGTGCATTTGTCGTTAATTATGACAAAAAATTCTTTTTAATATTTATCGACCTTTAGATCGTATATTATAGGACAAAGATATGCTGGAGAAATGACCAAATCACACTGATTATTCTTGTGATATAAAAAATAGCAGGTTTTTTAAAATCAAAATATCTTTTTATTGAAAGTTATTTTTTATGTTTGTTGTGTTTGTGTAGACAGAGGAGTGGCGGTGATTGTAACAGTAACTACGATTATAAACAAACTGTTTAATCCATGAGGAGGGACGTTCTGAATTCCAAACTAATAAAGTACACAGGAATGGAGTGGGGTCGTGTTTTGTCTCTTCGAAAAGCAAGGGCTTCATAACTCAAGAGCGGGCCATGAATCTTGGAGGATTAATCAAATTAGGCTAAGTTGGATTCTGAGAGGGGACTTTCTTATTGGACCTTTCCGCCCCGAAAGGTTGGCCCAGTCCCAACACATCTCCGATTTATGTCTTCCTCTCGAAACTCTCTTCTTACTTCTGACAAAACACTTAATCTGTTCAAAAATTTTGTTATCCGCGACAGTTCAAGACACGCAATTTATAGGCTAGAAGTTTATCCCCATTCCGTGTAATTATCGATTTGAATGGTTTAATCTACACGCTCGTATTATTGGATGGACTTATTGGAAGCGTAGTAAAAACGGCTCTTTCACCGGAAAACCGGGTAAAGAGATGTTAAGAAGTGTAAGGTAAAAGGCCTATAAGACTCGTCTCTATCCCTATTGATCCGGGACTTATCACCAACGCACACGACCCTTTGGAAAATCCAATCCTTTAGATTACGGATACTCTAGAACTGTGGGTGATTCTATCCCAGGGCAAAATTGTAAATTAATTTCCCCACAGTGCCGTTAAACGTTCGTGTGCGCGTTTCGTTTTCTTTTTTCTTTTCACAACTGTGACAAGAAATTAAATACAAATGGTCCGAATTTTTATTCTCGGCCTTTTCCCTTGAGGTTGGAGCTAATCCGGCCGGTCGTCCTAAGTTTCCACGCTTTAAAAACGTCTCTCGACAGCCTGTTGAATCATCTTTCATGAAAGGGAAAATATTTTTTCCCGGATTTTTCAATTTTCCCTCTGGAAGGCTGGAAGAAAAAAGGCCGAGGGCGAGTAAAGCGGATTTCAAAGCCCAACTCAAGAAACGTTTTATTGATAGGTTTTAAAGTTTCCTAATCTAAAGTTTACAGTTTTATTCTTTACTTTATGAAAACACATAGATACAAAAAACAAAGAAGTATAATTTAATTTACTTAGCACCGTCTTTCTCACAAATAATAAAATATTTTTAAAAAAATGTTTTCTAAGGAGAAAGCCAGAAAAAATATGTCGTAATCTGGAAATTAAATTACCTAAGTGGTGTTATTATCCGGACGGGATTTCTCTTCTCTCACACTCTGACATCTCTGTATATCCATTAACAGCGTATGTATTGATGAATGGCCCCATTTGATAGAACGTTGTACTTCAATTTTCTTAATTGATTAATTGAAACTACCGCATTAGTGATTTAACCCCGATCTCGTTGATCAATAATTAATATTAGAAGTCATGCTTCATAAGCGTCTTATGGAAGACGCTTAACTATATACAGTAATTAACGAAAATTTTGTTATAAAAAATAATAAAATGAAATACATTCTACTGTTATCTAATAATTGCACTCTTCATTTTAAGAGATTTAAATTTATAAAATGCGTTTACTGTTTCAATTTTAAAATTAGTAACACCTAGTTGTGCGCATTGGTAAAAAGTAAATTTTCTAACTAAAAACTCTAACAATGCATTTCTGTATAAAAAGTTGCATTTCTTGGTCTGTGTAGGTTTCGTTTAAATATGACGATAATCAGCAACAATCAAATGTTTATAACACTTATTCAAAATAATTATATCATTTTCACACCTAAATAGACAAGGATATATACATAATATATGTATATACATAATATTTGTGTACTACGGACAGATTGTAAACATTGCAAATTATTAGTGGACACGTGTTACGGGAAACCAGCCGATATTGGCAGTCATTTGATATCTTGTTATGGGGCGAGGAGTTCTCGGGACCATCGTCGTTTGTGGAGTTTGGATGGGCATTAACGGAAAGTGCTTGAACGTTAGGATGGTTGAAAGATTAGTGTGAAACATCTAGAAATTGGAAACGAATCTCTTTTTTGAGTATGGGTAGATTGGAGAAATAATAAGGAGTTGGAGAATACTTTTGAGGACTTTTGGAATGCGTGGCTTCGTTGTATTTCACTTTCGATTATATTCGTAGTTCTTTACAGTTAACGTGGACGAGGCCGTTTCGATAAGGTGAACTTAATTTGGGTGAATTTGTCCTCGTTCAGTTTCATTTTCTACCGTTTGCACCATTGAGCTCAAGCTGGTCCTTGATATAGGAGGTGGCGTAGGAAACATTGGAGTTAGAAGAAGAACTTGCGCTATCATCCTCTTTCGTTGTAAGGTTGGTGTATGGCTGTATCGGCAGTTTAATTGGCTGTAGGATGAGACCAAGAATGCACCTTTGTGGGGTCCCGGCCTGGATTCGTCATGTCTCAGAGAAGTCATTTCTGAAAATTACTCTGAAACAGGGACCGATTGGTACTGCAGCTTTCGTCTGTTAATCACATTTTGGTCTTTCACCATGTGATTTCTCGTGTATATAAGTAGAATTTAAGAAAAAACCCAGTTATGTTCATAAACCACAAAACATAAGGCAAGAGATAGAAGGTTCATTCCTGTTTTTAATTTATTATTATTATTATTATTATTTGCGAATTATAACAGCCCATTTATAAGTATATTGGGTTTGAATATTGAGTCGCTGGATTCGGTCCCTGGACCTTTATTTTACACAATGAGCGCCAGGTCGACGAGTATACAGTTGCGGCCACCAGCGCCCTCTAAATTCTTATAGTTTAAAGTATTTTGTGTACTAAAAGTTGATCTTTGTGTAGTCTGATGAAGAAAAAATTAAATTATTACTGCCTATATTAGTGTCGTCATCAGAGCAAAATAATTTTAAATATGTCCGCACATGACAGTTATGTTTTTAATAGTTGGGTTCTTTGAAGACAAACTCCGTCCCCAATTCTTTAATTTATCTTATGAATAAGCCGGTTCTTGTAAATTGTGGTTTGAATAATTATCATCGCCGATTATAACAATGAACCCAGCGTATATATCGTATCACTCCTAAATCAATTTATGGCAGACGTCACGTGACATTGCGTGAAAGGGAAATCCTTGAAGGCAAAGCAAAGCGACGAGATAAGTCAATCTGAGAAATTAACAGTATGACATAATATCTGAAATTATCTATTTGAAGGATCTGAATTATTAGTATGCAAATGTGATACAATTAAAATTTTATTGCGTAAATAATTTAGAGTATATTAAACATCAATCTGCCGTAATAATAAAAAAAGTTCAGATAAACAACTCAGCTCAATTTTCTATGATTTATAAATCGTTTTCATTCATTTTTGTTTATAAAAGAAGTAATCTGGACTTTAGAAAGTAGGCGATCTGCAGCTAACACGAAAAAATTAATAATTACAAAAATGGACCTAGAATGAATATATAAAATGAAAATACTTCCAAAATTGAGTCTTGAAAACGAAAGTCTTTTTATTTTGCAGCAGCAGTCGTGTTCTCCACGATTTTGCATTAACTATGAAACACAACTATTGCAGACAAATTTTTCACCATAATATGTATCGATATGAGAAGACTTCATCACTCCCAGCGATCCCAATTACATTTTCAATAATTATTCAGAAATCGTGAGATGCGGTCTGGTGTGATATAGGTTTCAGAAAAACGGTGCTGCTCAACACGACACGCAAGAATGGCACAATTACACAGAATACAAACAGTTTGAGTTCTGAAGATGATCTCAATAAAGACCGAAAAGTTGGCACGATAAAGAACATGTTTTTCTGATATAAAAAATATCCAAATGGAATAGTATATTACTGATAAAACAGATAAAATTGTTGATCCTCAAGGATTAGTTATTGATCTCACTTTCTTAATGCGTAATTGTCAATGAATTTAATAAATGAATGTTTTTCTTTTAGTTAAACTATTATTAAAGTAACCATTTATTGTTTACAAAGTTTGTTAACGTAATCATAGAGAAACCGAGTGAAAAAATAATTTCTCACACGTCAAATTCCAGCTCGAGCCATTTTTCTACGCGCGGATCAGTTCAAATTAATTCTTTATGCTTCATTAATTATTCTTTGAATGAATGTTGTTTTTTTAGGAGAACGCGCTCATAAAAACACTGGCCCTTAGGGAACGTTCGCCCTTTCAAATAAAAAAGTAAGAAAAAATATGGGCCTGGCCCGAGGGATGAAAGAGAGTTGCAACTAGCCCACGATTGTATTATTAGCACAGGTTTTTTTTTCGTGGATTCTGTAGATTAATTTTTGATGATACGTCAAATAATTCTATCGTACGAGTTTTACTTAATTAGAACAGAATCTTATTGTAATCTATACGCGATATTTGATGGAATGATTTACACATTTGTATAGAAAAAAAAACATGAAAGAAAAATATTTACTTAAAAACAATGGAATGTTTTTTAAACCAAACAATCTACTTACAGTGCTTAAATATCATTGTCGTTACAGCCTTCGGGATTCCCATGGAATTTAGCCTATTTTCATGTCAGGCTCTGACCAATTTTTGTGTTTGAAACTGAGTTATCTACAATGGGAAATGAATCACTTGAACAATGAAGTAACAACACTTTTGTCAACATTGACTCGAGAAACAGGAAAAACACGAAACAAGGGTTCCCCCACGCTTTGTTTACATCAGCATTATGTATGCATACGTGTAATGTATAAATCATAGAGGTATCTCTTCCTACGACTTGTCTCAACTTAGTTTTACCGACAACATGACTGCCGCTCTGACGTTTTTATTGCTTTCTCTCTACCTGGTAAGTGCAATTTTAAACTGTCATCGTTGTGTAGTTTTGTGTAACTGAACATACTTTATTTATACAACGACTGTACATTTACATCATGTTATAAATCCTTCACCGTTTTACCAAGAAAGGAATGTATAAACATGAAATTACCATACTATTTAAAATCTTATCATATAATCATATTTTTATGATTTTTTACAAATGTCTTGTTCGTTATTAATATCACGTACGGACTCGAATTCCTCGGAGAATCCAAATCGTTAAGCAGAAATCCCGATTGAGAATAGGCCATACTACGTTGATAAAAGGACACTTAGAACGTAACGAAAGTTTACTCGATCTGTCCCACTTAATTAAAGAGTGATTCCCTGGCTCCTTATATGGAGCGAGTAAGAACGGTGAATGGTACGAGAATTAGGCTTGAGTAAATGTTAAAATCCCCTATTAAGTGAGGAACACACCCGATGCAACTCTATGCGACGCTACCCGATGCAAATACAAAGTCAAATTTCTCATAAAATATTACCTCCATGCACATCTGCCCGATGATATGCTACGCTACCTTATTCTGCGATCCCCACTGTCCAGATTTTCGTCGGATCGCATCGAGTACAGACGAAGACGATAGCACCGGAAAATCATAGTTTTATTTCAAACAACATGTATTATTATTGTTATTATTTTTTTTAACGACGGTTGTAACAGCAAAGGTCATATAAACCCTCAGGGTGGCAGTGTTGTTGATAAAAAGACCATTTATAAGTATGTCGGGTTCGAATGCAGGGCCGCTGGATTCGAACCCGGGACTTTACCTTACAGTGATGAGCGCCGTGTCAAAGACTGAACCTTTCAGCCACCGACGTCTCCTACGTGTCTTATTATCGTTATATCAATTACAACATATTTATTTTAATTTAAACCAAATTAACCGACATAAAAAATGTATTAGTTTTTTGTTAAAAAAATTAATTTTAGTGGTTTGGTGATCTAAACACCGGAATATTATTTTTTGATTTAATGAATTTAAGTAATATTCATTAAACGGTATTCCTCATAAAATTACACCGTTTTTTGAGATTAGCACTCATATTTTCTGTAGTATATTTTAAACTATTTATATGTAATTTTGGCGTTATATTAATTACAACTTTCTTATTTTAATACAAAACAAATTAAACGAGATCAAAAATTCATCAGCTAATATTAAAAAAAATGAATTGTAATGGTTTGGCAGAAAATCTATCAAATCACTGGAATGACTATTTTACAAGATGAAGTTTAACCAACAATTTATTACATGGTTATGATAATAAAATTTAACTAACAATTTAGTATATGGTTTTGCTTAAAATAGTGCATGCGCTAGACGTCGCATAGATGTGCACACCCTATCAAAACGTGACAAGTCTTCGGGTAGCGTCCCATAGCGTGGCATCGAGTGAGTCCCCCGCTTACTCTTTCCGGATGAAACATGGTTTGATTTGTTGTATATAATATATATAGATGTTTTTCATGTTTATTGAGATTGATCAAAATTATGTGCCGATGAGTCAAAAGTATGAAAAAAGAAAGAGGGTAAATATTATCTTGCTGTAAAACTGCATGCTTTGAAGGCTGAAGAAATAGCTGTAATAGCTCCTTCAGCCTAACTTCGCTGGCCGAGTGGAGGTCTGATCCTGAACTGTCAAACTCGAAGTAGGTGATTGATGTCAAAAGCTCGAACCTACCCCCTACCAGCCTATTCGTTACTCTTCCCAAATGGCCCGCGACCGAGACAGCCAACATCTCGTTTTGCGAAACGCTCCAGTTTAAAGCCATCACCAACAAGAGCACAGACACCAATTGCTCTTTTATTATTCATAAATATTATTCCTGTTATCATACTAAGCCGCATTTGCTGCACTGTAAGGGTATTTCCGCTTCAGGTGGGTGACTGAAACTATTCAATATTTCTTTGCCCGAATCAATCAATTGAAAGCAAAACCAGTCAACGAACAAAATAGCTAATAGCAGAATTGGTAAAGTATGGCTGGCTGTGCGTTAATTTGGTAGGGCCGTTTTGCTTGAAATTATAGGTCTGAATGATGGAATTATTTGTTCATACTTGTTAACCATGGAAAATTATTTAAAACCTCCATTATCCTGGAATCCAATTAGCCAGGGCCGGATCTCCGTATAAGTACAATACACATACAGTCGTTTATTTCGCCTAGCAAAAATTATTTGTATTTTTAAGAATCTTTTATCTTATTCTTATCAAAATCCCACCTGTCTGTTTTCATTGAGCACATTCGTTTCGAAGTGCTGGAACACCGCGTGTACCCCTTAACCATTTACGGACGTCGTTCTGGAACGACGCACCCCTTTTAGAAAACCCCCGCTGTTGAAGCTTCTTGGTTTTAGGGGTATTTTTGGATTCAAGTCGGTGTCACAGGCCTTAACTATCGCTTTCAATGTTTACGGTATAGAACCTTTTGGAAATCTTTTACGGTTAAAAAAAATAATAAAAAAATATCCGTTCCATGTTTACAATTAATTAATTCAATTATCCAGAAATTTTAAAAGCTACTCTAACCTTCTTGTTTAAGAATTTATCTATTTTTTTTTCTGAATGTTTACCAATGCGTCGTAAACAACAAACTGAGATTGTTAATTAGTCAAAACTATTTTAGTTCGTGGTCTGATGACTAATTAACATTTTTCAATTAATAAATATTTATGAAAGGTATTGGTCGACATAAAAATTTTAGTGTCACAATCGGATTCGAACCCACGATCTTCGGCCGAATACGACGCTGTTCTACCACTCACGCTCCAACCTCCGACTTCAACCTCACCCCTCAAATTTTCCCTCCTTTTTTACCATTTTTCAAAATTCGACATTCAATATATCTTGAAATCCATGGTTATAGGAAAGGTTTTAATTATGTGTAATTTTTTTTATTAGGACGTGTTAATGGGTGTTTCAGCATACCGTTTATGAGCCAAATGAATGTTTTAATGCTCGAAATCTGGATCGTTCATCAAATTAGGGGTAAAAACTTTTGAAACCCCCACCTTCATTGTATCCGATAACCAGTTTTGCATAAGCTAATGGCTTGGCACAAATTTTCTTGTTATCAATAAACATAAGGTATTAAGTTTCAAGATATGACATTTAAATTTGTACGTTTGTGATTACCCCGACGTAATTGGTCGACGGTTTTTCATAAACGTAAACACCCTCGGGTCGTTCCAATACGCCCTTGAGATTGCCCCGCTTCCGGGACCGGTGCACCAAGATAAAACGGTTGGAAAATCGTTTAAACAGAATCGATTAATCCAGAAGACCAACTAGACCTGAAGTTGAAGACAAAGGGGGCATTACAATCGGTTATAATTCAAAGGATTAACCAGAGTTGATTGTTCCTCATCAAGCCGCCCATCAAAGCTTATGTTGCCGATTGTCACAAGGCAAACTTGGAATATAATAGCAGTTAAGGTTAGACATTTCCTCGTCGCTATGCTAGTCAGATAACAATAACATGGATCTCAATTTGCACTGACTTGTATTTTATACCACTTAACATCCGATTTTATCTTTCGCTATATCATTTAATCAACAAAAACACACATTTAACATAAATCTTTTCTTTACGACTTGTGATCAAAAATGCAGAACATCTGGATTATCAATGAAAGATTTACTGAATCTGTTTTCGGCTTTAATACAAAACCCATAATTTGTTGATTTCTTCTAAGACTGCTCTGTATCCTATGGTGTGACCGCAAGACTATAAGCAGAGAAAGGCTTTTTGTTTGTGTGAAATGATGTTTTGTTTCTCTATTCCTTTTTTTTATTTTGACAAATAAAAAACTAATATTCAAACTATTATAGAGAACAGAAATTTAGAACAAAACTGCTTTCAAATCTCATATTTGCAAAAATATGTATGCTTAAACCAGACCATTCTTAGGGCCTGATGCTGCAAACTGATTTAGTTTATTTTATATGTATGTGTGATAACATAGCCGAAGGTCGTGGTCGAATCCCGCTCGTGACACTGACTTTTTTATCTCAACTAAAAACTTTAATTATTTGAAAGATATTAATCTGTCAAGCGGACCACGAAAACTAGTGAATTGAATTAGTTAAAATAAACTATACTTCTCTAATACTCTCCGTGGCCAATTCATTTGTCGTCGAGAATCCAATTCGATTACACGACATTTGAAAAATGGCAAAAAGGAGGGAAAATTCAAATGGTAGGGTTGAGATGGGAAGTTAGTGCCCGAGTGGATCGAAGTCACGGAAGCTCAAGTGGCAGAGTAGAGGCATATCGATCCGAAGGTCGTGGGTTCGAATCCCGCTCGTGACACTGACTTTTTATCTCAACTAAAAATCTTAATTAATTGAAAAATAATGTTAACTGAGAGTGTTTAAGGTTTAAATCAAAGTTTGGTACGAGATTGGGAGTTTCTGTGACTAATTACCTGATTATCACCCGCAATTCTACACAAGGTCGATCCATGTTAACAATATCTTACTGGTACATTATGGCTTTTTTTCAAGAATTCATCAATATTTTTATTTTTCGAGAGCATTTCAACTACGATGAATCCTAGGGGTGACGGTGTTTTTGAAAAAAGAAAGAGCATTTGCAACTATGTCGGGTTTGAACGCCGCCGAACTTGGGACCATTTTCGTTATATTTCACTATTTATCTTCAAAAGTAGTAATGTTTTAAAATTTGCGCAATATTTGTGCAGACGTAAACAATCCCTTTGGCCTGGTAACCTGACAAATCACAATGATCTGATCGTGCAAAAGAAAATTTAGGCCAATTTTTAAGTAGTAAGATTAGTAACTAGTTAAATAGTAAAAGTTTGTTTGAATATTTAATTTGATCTAAATGATGCCCATCCATCCAAATCAAAAATAGCGTTTGCAGGAATTAAATATTAAAAATCTAACATAATTCGTATAATAATTGCTTTATGAAAACAAAATTAAAACATTATTGTTAAATTAAAGAACATAAACATGGACAAAGGATCGTCCGATCTGTCTGCCTACAGTCATTAGTTTACAGATATACACATATGAACAAATTATGTTTCAGATAAGAGAGAGAGAGAGAGCGAGAGAGAAAGAGAGGGGGGGAGAAGACAAGAAAAAAATCTAAAAAATACAAAGCATATACACAAAATGTAAAATACATTAAAAATGAACAAGCAATACAAACAAAGGACTATACCCAAAATTTTGATAGCTTAATAGCAATGAACGAATAACACTTAAAAATTAACTCGAATCTGTATCTCCATGTTTCTTTAATACACCAAATAAAGCACCGATAATTAGCAATTCAAACCGCAACCCCACTTTTTGAATGAGTAAAACAACGAAGGTGTAAGAGCCAGATCTGACCCAAAATCAATCCAGCACTCTGCCAAAACGTGAAACACATTAGATGGCCTGGTAATCTCACAAATCACGAAGGTAAACATTTTTTCAATGTAAGTAGTTAAGTATTAAAACGTCTGCTTGAATCATTAATTGCAATAGATGTTGCTCTGAAGGGCAACCAGATCAAAAATAACATTTCCAGGATTTAAGTTTATAAATAAAGAAAGATAATTGCATATAATTTTCCTTCACGTCATTTGCAACAATTTTTTACTCGCTGCAAGCAGAAATTAAATTTTAATCGATTCTATATCAAATTACTGTAATTTCTGTCATTGGCAAAGCTGCTTAATTGGTGTCTAAGACATTCAACGTTTTAATAGCTAAAAAATATCTGGAAGGTTTTTCATGTTTGTGTGGTAACTGTTGACTTTGTTAAAACAATAATAACAAACCCACCACTCACAACCTGTTTCAGACCGCTTGGACTGTTATTGAAAACCAGTGGGCGTTTAGATTCTAGTTTCCTATCCATCAAGCATTGCAGATTGGGTTGCTTCTCCCTTTTGGGAATTATATTTCTATTAGAGGTCCATAACCAAAGCGTTGCCAAGTACACTTTGTGGTAATTTACATTATGTACTAAGACA